>JAJPUD010011015.1:0-52411 GCA_023553655.1 Myrmecobius fasciatus | reverse complement strand
GGGGTGGGGGGGAAGGCACTTTCTGGTTGCTGTGTATGCCTCAAAAAGTACCATAGTTAGATGTATGTAGTTCTCTAAATATTGCTAGAGACTCATTCTAGAATTGTGGGACCCTATTTGGTTGTCAGTTTAGGTTTAGGAACCTGGCTTTGGTAACATAGCTGCTTTTTAAATTCATTTTTCTTAAAGCTGAAGCCTTCATTCAACTCCTAAATGTGGGGCTAGATGCTAGAGTCAAAGCCAGTATAAAACAACAGAGGTGACTGTATTGGCTTAGACTTTTAGCAGGATAGGGAAATTTGGTACCTCTGCTCCCTGTTTTATTTTCTCCTTGCTTTTATTTTGATCTTCCTTCTAGTTCTCTGTTCTTAACTGTGCCCTTAATTGACCCAAAGGGCTCCAGTCTGGTTGCACTGTTTTCTATTCTCTGTCTCTCACTTGCTTTCTGTGTCTGTCTCTGTACTTCTGTCCCCATGACCCCCAGACCCTCAGCTTTGGACGACAGCCTTAGGGACTACGAGCAGGACCTGGCCCGTAGACTCTACCGGGCCCGCCAGCAGGGGCTTCCGCTCAGACCCACCCCCCGAGTTGGGCCAGGAAGTCCTGCCCCAAGGTGTGCATGGCCCTGCCTTCCAGCTGCATGCCTTAGGTTCTGGGCCAGGGTTTTGGGTCCTCCACGGGGAATATGGGACAGGGGAGAAGCTATGGCTCCCTAACACCACTGGATCTTTTCTTGTCCATGGCCCTGAGTGGGCTGGAGTTAAGGAAAAGCCCAATCCTAACTCTTTGTCTCCCTTGTCCACCCTGACTCTTTCTTTCCAGGATGAAGTCCTTGGAGCAAGATGCTCTGAGAGCCCAGATGGTCATCGCCAAATCTCAAGAAGGAAGGGGGAAAAGGAGCCCCCTTGGTCAGCTGACAGAGGCCCCCTCACCTGTACCCACTCCCTCACCGACGCCACTTGAAGGTGGTGGGGATGGGGAAATTGGTCAGTTTGGATGGTCTGGGGTGGGGGTTGGGATTGATGAGAAGATGTACAAGTTAATGTACAAGTACATGTTAAAAAGCAGGACTGGCTGGCAATCCAAGTAAGGAGTCAGAGACAAGTCTTTCTGGATGTAGAGGGAGACAGCTTTTGTTCTAGGGAGAGGAATGGGGGGAGAGAATGATCATTATCCCTTAGGAATGGAGAGACATTTGAGGGGCACGGACTAATCTCTCTCTTTATATTCCTCCAGATCTTAGCCCCAGGATCATCACCTCCCCTGGCAGGCTGGTAAGGATGAGTCTTTCGCTCCCTTAATCTTAATTCCACTTTGTCTTTATATCTCCACATTCTCTATCCCTTTGTATAATTTTCTGTCGTCTTCATTCCCCTTATCTTTTGCCTGTATTTCTGCCTCTAAGGTTTTTACTCTTGTGTTTATTATCTCTATATCTGCTTACTCTGTGACCCTCCCCAGTTCTTTCCTATGCCTTTTTCTGTGTCTCTGTACAGGTTCGTGTTTCCAAAGTCATGACATCACCTTCAGAAGGCTTAGTCTGAGAAACAAAATCTGTATTGGGATGCAGGGGTGGGGGGAGGTGGTCTAGAGGGATGGCAGTGACTAAGGACAATCTCCCATGGGGGCTGAAACATGAGCCACATTCACCTCTCTCCCCTTCCCCCCAACACACAGACACATACATGCACACCCCCAGAGTTCCTTCAGTAGTAAGAGCATTGACTTTGCCAGCCCTATTTTGGCCTTGAGCAGCCTTTTTCTTACACTGTCTCTCTTTCCTCTCCTCCCCTCCAAACTTCCCCTTTCCTTCCTCTCTTTCATGCTGTCGCTGTCCCCTCAAGTCCTTGTCTGAAAAGAAGTTTGACTACCGGGAATTTGCTGCTCTTCCTTCTTCCAGGCCTGTTTATGACATCCAGGTACCAGCAGACTTGTGTGTTATCCCTTCTTTCACTATGCTTTTGTCTGTCCTTCCTATTCCCACCCGTTGCTTTTTATTGTTCCTCCCCAAGGACACTTTAGTTATCCCATCCTTTTGCTCTGCCCTCGTGTTCCTGTCCCTCTTCCCCATAACACAAGCCTGTTGCCATAGTAACTTTCTGAGAAACTTAAGAGGCTATTCCCATCCCAGCTTCTGCTACCCAGTGTACCATCCAGGTTTTCTTCCAGGCCCCTACAAAACTGAATATCATCTATGTGTTTCTTTCCTTCCTATCCCTGAGGCAGCACCTGGTTCTAGTAGGGGGCGGGGAAGGCTAAGAAGATTGCTGTTTTTAAACATAAGGAAACAAATTCTCTCCTCTCTCTGCTCCCCTATCCCCATCCCTTAGGTTGGAGATGGGCAATAAATGTAAGAAAAGTACAAAAATTTTCACAAAAAAACTACTTTCTAGAATGAATGGTAGGATGTGTGTGTGATTTCTAAGCCTTTTGTTCTTTAATAACTAGAATCCTATATCTTGACTTTTGTGCTTTGTCCATTTTGCTCCTATTTGAGCCTGAAATTCAGGGCACACATTCTAGCAGAGAGACAGATTCATGCCCTACCTATCCTTTCATTCTCTTTCCAGGGCAGTCTTACCTACTCAAGTCTTTTATGGAATTGTTTCACTTCATTGGATTTGTATCCCCAGTGCCTAGCTTTTCTGGGTTCAACTTTTACTTGAACAAGAATCTTCTCTGTAGCACCCCAGACAAGTGGTCATCCAGACTTTTTTCAAGCATCTTATATGACAGAGAACTTGCCACCCATTTCACTTTGGGATGGATCTAATTGTTAGAAAAATTTGCTTCCTTATATTGAGCTAATGTCTGTCATCCTGTAATTTTTACCTAGTGATCTTGGTTCTCCCCATAAATCTAATCTCTCCAATACTTAAAAGCTCTATAAATTCCTGAAAATGGCTGTCATCTCCCCATTTTCTCCTTCTCCCCATCCCAACAAGGCTATTCAGTTTCTTCTGTGTCACCCAACATAGTTTTGAGTTTCTGTTCGACACAACATCCTTCCTAAAATATGGCTCCCATAGCTCCAGATGTGATTTGTAGGACATAGACAAGTACAGTGGTATTATCATCTGCCTCATTCTGGATATTCTGCTTCTGTCTTAAAGCTGTGTAATATTTACAATATGAGATAGGAATTGAAGTCATCTTATAGCTTGAAAAATCAATCTGCTTTCCCCTTTTTGAATATTTAATTATCTTCAAATTTTTTCAACAATTATTTAAAGCTCCACAATTCTGCCGTGGATGTAGTCATTCACTAGGACCTAGTGGCTTGAACCTGGGAGTGTCGAGGCATTTTTCTTGTCTCTTCATTTATATTGAAACTACTCATTTCATTCTCCTGATAGAGAAGAAACAGCAAAAATAAGATTGGGCCACCTGCCTTCTCTGTCATTTATGATATATCCAAAGATATTAGAGTAGTTTGCTATTTCCTTCTCCAGCTCATTTTAAGTGATGAGGAAGCTGAAGCAAACAGAATTAAGTGACTTGACCTGGTTGCACAGCTATTAAGTTTCTGAGGTCAGATTCAAACTCAGGAAGATGAGTCCAAGCTTGATACTCTTTCCACTGTACCACCTAGCAGCATGTATCCATGCTCAGTTCTATTTTCTGTATATCCTTTTAAAAATATATATAATTGATTGATACTTTCACAGAAACTCCAGTCCCCCACAGTATGATGACTACTTTAGGTCCTCAGAAGTTCTGTCCAGTCAAAATATAGATTCTAAAGGGCTCTGCTGAGGAGCCAGAGGACTGTGAAAATGGTTCTGGTAACCGACTTAAATTTGATATCTGGACCAGCCTAGCTGAGTATAGAGCCACTCAGTAGCAGCAAGGTGCTACTGAGGTGACCAAGGAAACAGGTAAATAGAAGACCCAAGTCCTGGTCATTTCTTGCTCATGCTGCCAGTGGTAGTGTGGTAGAAAGGGGAGAGAGGTTGGCAAGAATCAGAATTGTCATGATATCTACTGTTGGGACTTAGTGAGATGTTTATATGATATTACTGAAGTAACTACATCCACATACAAATTTTTGTTGTAATTAAAATTAAAAAGCAAAGAAGTTGCAGCTAAATGGAAGGGTAGCTCAGAGATTCTCCTTAGAAAGATAAATAAAAGAATTCATGGCATCAGAGATTTAGAGCTAGAAGGGATCCTATATCCAGCAAGAAGTCTCTCACAAAGAACCTGAGTTCCAGGGAAGTTAACCATGTTGCCCAGGGTCACTTAGGAAGTGACAGTCAGAGTTTAAACTTAACTCCAACTGCAAACCCAAGTGCTTTTTCCACTAAACCATGATGCTTCTGGGAATTGGCAAAAATTGCTTCATTGTGAACTAAGAAAATACCATTCAAGATCAAGAAAAGAAGGTGATCAAAAGTCATAACTACTTAGAAGGTTTTCACTTGTATGTCATGAATGTTTTTAAGAAGAGTTAAAAATTATTGGAGGAAACAAGCACCAAAAACCATCTTCTCTCACGCACACATTTATCTTGAAGAAGAGGAAATAACATTAACCACATGGAAGTCATTTCAGAATCAGCTCTCTCTCTGTCTTCAGGTCACGGTTGCTCCAGGCTGGCTTGTTTAAACAAGTGTCAACTCCAAAAACTGGCCAAATAAAGTTGAACTCTGAATGCCACAGTTTATTAGAGAAGTCTTAAGGCAAAAGCTACATGGATGCTAAAAAACAAACAACCCCCCCCAAAAAAAACCCCCAAAAAAGAAACCACCATCATTTCACTAAACACCAAGTTGAAAGACATAGCAGCCCTAGGTATCACTGGTTTAGATGCAGCTCATTTGCAAAACATCATGCCAGAGAATAGAAAATGACAAGAAATATTACTTGACAAGACAGAGTAAAGAACTTGCTTCTAAAGAAGTCAGTGCGAGACCCAGTGAAGCTAGATCCTCTTAAAAGCTTTAGATGAAACAGACTAGAAAAGTAACTTATCTGTCCCCATTTTAATTAATTGTTAATCTAGAATTAACAATGATGACCACATAACCACATTTTATTTCGATCTCAATAGTATTTGATGTGCTATATATAACAACAATAATAAGCAGAATATAACTCCTTAAGGTTTGCAAAATGCTTTACAAATATTGACTCACTTTATCTTCACAATTCTGGAATGTAGGTGCTATTATTACAGATCACTGAGACAGAATGCAATTTAAGTGACTTGCCTAAACCACAAAGCCTAATGTCTTTTAAGAATGATTTTGAACTCGGGTATTTCTGACTACAGATCTAGGAGATCCAGTTCTATCCACTACACTGCCTACTGGTTTTTGTGAGGAAATTGTAGTAAAGATCAAGTTCATACATCCAGTGGACCAGACTGCATATCTAATACAAAAACCCATTTGTACCAGATGCAATTTTAAAAGCATTCAAAGAAATGGTATTATGCCATAAGAAATGAGGGGGGGGGCAGCTAGGTGGCACAGTGGATAGAGCACCAGCTCTGAAGTCAGGAGGACCTGAGTTCAAATTTGGTTTCATACACTTATTTCCTAGCTGTGTGACCCTGGGCAAGTCACTTAACCTCAATTCCCTCAGCAAAAAAAAAAAAAAAGGGATAATTTCAGAGAAGTCTAGGAAGAAGACTCATAAACTAATACAGAGTGAAGTGAGCAGAACCAGGAGAATAATTTATGCAATAGTAATATTTTAAGACAACTTTGAAAGACTTGTATCTCTGCTCAATACAGTGAATAAACACTATTACAAAGAACAAAAGGTGATGGGCTCAGACTGCAGATTGGTTTTTTTTTTTTTTTCTACTAGCCAATTTAGGGGTTTATTTTCATGCTTTCTCAGTACAGAGGACAAAGATGGGGGATAGTAGCTGGAGGGAGAGAATTTAAATCTGAAAGAAAGGCAATAAGAAACTAATATTCAAAATATGCTAAAGAAAGAAGTATTGCAGGAGAAGTTAAAAAGACAAGTCTTTTTTTAAAAAAGGCTGCCAGTTAGGTACACCCATAGTTAACACATGCTGCCTCTGTACCTTAGCAGACAATCATCTACCACCATGGCATTTCTTCCTGAGTCCATTAGCAGGTGGTTTTGATCTTGTTGCCATCTGTGAACTTCTTAAACTTCTGTGAAATTACAAATGTACTTTGCAAAAAGTCTAGCCCGTACTATGGAAGGAACTTATTCTCTCGTTAAAGATTCTAGTCCTAGCATTTGAGGTAGAAGGGATCAGAGCTGCCAGCTAATCCAGGCCCAGACTGTAGAAGTGGTCAGTCAGTATCTGCTTGAAGATTTCTATGGAGGAGAAACACCTGGCCTCTGTAAGAAGCCCATTCAGCTTTTGAACAGCCTTGGGGGTCAGTCGTCTGGGATTCTCATCTTAAATCAGAGACTTAATCATTGGGTGCCTTTGATTGCTCCTTTTTTTCAGGATGCTTTATTGGTTGTTGTGAACTCTTCCCTCTTCCCCAATCCTTTGCCACCCTCAAAATCTCATCCTTGAGACTGGTGTTCAGGGCCTACTCCCAGAAGTCAGGCAGATTTTAATATCTTGTCCTCCCCCACTTTCGTATCAGACTAGGATCTAACAATGAACACAGGGCCTAAGGGGAGCTAAGATGTCTCTCCCCAAACTGCTTTAGGGATTAGGAGGTGGGACATTCTGAGGATGCTGGAAATTAAAAATAAGTGCCTACTAGAGAGTTGGGTCCTGACTCCACTGCTACTCCAATCCTGCCTTATCTCTCTTTCAGTCTCCAGACTTGCCAGAGGAACTGAAGTACCTGGAGGACAGCCTCAGTCCTGGTGAGCCCTGGGGGTGGGGGTGGGAAGGGAGGAACCCCAACAGGCTCTGGGATGGCCTAGACCTGCCTTGACCCCTGCTTCCTCCTCAGGCCTCCAAGAAGAGGATGGAGAGGTAGAGAAAGTGTTGCTGGGCCCCTCCGGACCCAGTCCTACGGCCCTAGAGGAAGTAACCCTCTGCAGTACCCGTCGGAAACTTCGGCATGAACGACGTGGCCTGGACCCTGTGCCCTCCTAGTCCCCCTACTGGGGAGAAGGATTGGGGGAGGGCCCTGAACCCTGTGTCCTCCTGGGCCCTCCAGAAGGGGAGGGGAACCTGGATCTGTGTCCTCCTAAAACCCCAAGAGGTTTGAGGGGAGTGGCAGGGACCTCTTGGCCCCATCAACTCTGCTGGAACAGGGGGAAGGAAAGGGTCTAGATGCCATGTTCTCCTAGACTCCCAGAGCATACTTCCTTCCCCCATCCCCACTGAAGGAACTTATAGATGTTGGGAAGTTTGTAAATTGTGTCTAGGGAATGAGTGAGCAAAAGTCTGTACCCTGACACCAGCCACACTGTGCTGGCCCCTTCTCTAGTGTCTGATCTGGTGTGGAAGGGAACCAGCCAGTGGTAGGGTCACAGTGGAGGTTGTTTTGGCTGGGCTCCATGTTTGGCCCCTGGGGTAGGGATGAGCAGGTTCAGCTCCCAGCTTCAGATCTTTCTGGATTCCTTTCTCCTCCAGCTATGGTTGTTCCTTTGAGCTGAAGCAATGGTGACCTCCTATCCCCATGAAACTGGATCATTTTAATGGGATTTTGATTGGGGGTGGTGATGGGGCAGGCATTTGTCACAAATCATTGTTCATTGCTCCCCCTCCCCATTATTCTCATCCCTGGGAGCTTTTTCTAACTCGGTTTTAGCATTTTAACTCAAACTGTTGGGAGCCCTTGGCTCAGCTTCAGTAACTAACTTGTGTCTTCCCTTACCCCACCTTCTCTTCCCCCCACCTCTACCCCCCTAAAAAAAAACAAAAAACAAAAAAACCCGGTACTGGGCGTGTGACACGCCAGGGAAGCTAGCATCAAGACTGTAACTAGTGACATTTGTACAACCAAAGAAATCTATTTTGTGGTTTAAGGATAATAAAGTTTACTTTACATTTTATTGCATCTGTCTTTTTTCCCTGCTACAATAGAATGCTGAGGAGCTCTGGACTTCCCAATCAGAACTGGGTTAGAGTTAGTGCAGTCAGAAAAGCTGCCTGGAGAATCACTCAGAGCAGGGGAAGAAATGAGGCTGGGGGCCTTGCCAGATGGCTGGAGTAAGGAGGGAGAGAAGAAGCTGCCAGCTGGAGGCCTTCGGACTCCTATGGGAAGCTGGGCAAGGCTTAACTGACCAGCTGGTTCCTCCAGGCCTAGTGACCTCTGGCTTTTTGTAGGCTCCAAGGTACTTTTATGAAGATAAATACCACTGTGGGATAAAAAGATTTGGGTCTTTACTGTCATCAGTATAGTTAATCTTTCTGAAGATGTCAATAAAGATGTATATCTTCCACCATCTATTTAATAAATCCTCCATAAAGAATCCATCCAATTTACCAAAGGCCTGTTTCTGGTATTTTTAATCTTGACCCAATGGAGTTCCAGGAAGGCAGATAACATAATAAATGGTGTAGTGAGGGGCAACTAAAAGTGTTTTATACATATTATCAGATAAGGTCAGTATAAGATATATTCTGTGTTTGTCATTGGGAAAGAAGTATTGGGAAAGGAATGTTTGTAAAGACAAAAAAAAAGTTTTTAAAATATCAAAGTTACCAAGATAACCCTTGGGTTTCCCATCTTCTTGACTCAGTACCTTGTGCTAGCACTGTGCTCAACGCCAAGGATTCAAAGACTAAATGAAAGCAATCCTTGTCCTCAAGGAGCTCATCTTCTGGTAGGAACATCATGTACACAGGTAAAAATGTTATTTTGGCCAAATTTTTCCTTTTTAACTCTGCAATTTCAATCCTGAGGATGACAAAAAAAAAAAGTTGAGCAATGTAAGGGCATTTTATTATAAAGGAAATTGCTTTAAAGTCTTTTTTTTTTTTTAATTTTATTTTATTGCTGAGGCAATTGGGGTTAAGTGACTAGGCCAGGGTCGCACAGCTAGGAAGTGTTAAGTGTCTGAGACCACATTTGAACTCAGGTCCTCCTAACTTCAGGGCTGGTGCTCTATCTACTGTACCACCTAGCTGCCCCTGCTTAAAGTCTTTTTTTTTTTTTTTAATACTTTTTATTTGCAAAGCATGTGTATGGGTAATTCCTAAACATTAACCCTTACAAAGCTTTCTGTTACAAATTTTTCCTCCTTACTCCCCACCCCTCCCCTAGATGGCAGGATACCCACTACATGATAATTATGTTAGAATACTTAAGAAATCGAATATATGTATAGTTATTACCACACATCATTTTTTGTGCAGGAGAAATCGTATCTAAAAGAAAGAATAATCCAATAAAGGAAATGCAATGCAAGCAAACCTCAATAGAGAACATGAAAATGCTATGTTGTGGTCCACATTTCACATCCCTCTCTCTGGGTGTATATGGCTCTCTTCACCGAACAATTGGAGCTGGTTTGAAGCATTTCATTGTTGAAGAGAGTCATGTCCATTAGAACTGATCCTCGTATAGTCTTGTTGTTGCCTGGCTTAAAGTCTTAATGTTGGATGTTTTAAAATAGAATTGTCTGTTTTACAGAAAAGACAGCATGGACCATGAGTTTGCAGTTCCAGTTTATCAGATATTTGCCTGATCTGATTGGTCTTGGATCCTGAGCCTGAGAACAATATTAGGTGACATTGGAAAATCCAATAAGATTCTCTAGTTGATATCCTTTTGGTAGATGGAAGAAATAGGATTCCAGCAGGACATGAGACAACAGATCTTGGAAAAAGACTGACTTTTGACCTTGGAACTTTCAGTGACCTGTCTGCAGAGACAGGTAGTAGTGAGATGATTCCTTCCAATTCCCTTTGAGAAATTGATTCCAATAATGAAAATCTTTCCTAATAAAAGTATTTGTGGGCTAGGCTACATGTCAAGTAATTGGATGAGAGAATTAGAATCACAACACTTTCTAGGTGTAACTGCAGTTTTAATATTATATGACCTTATTGGCCTTCAGTACGTGACAAATAGAGGACTAACGGTATTCACTTGGAGTATTGGTTTTGCCTCCCTGCTTTCTTATTTTTCTCAATAGTATTTCATTTTTCCAAATACATGTAATGATAGTTTTCAATATTCATTTCTCTAAGATTTTGCACTAAAACAACATATTAGGTTGTAATGGGGATTGCGGCCAGAATCAACTCTTTTCTCTTTTCCCTGTCCTTCTAAGTAGTCTCAGAACCATCCTGAACAAAGTAGTTATACATATAACCAAATGACAATACTAATTTAGCTTAACCATATAATGTATGCTTTACATGCAATTGCTGTTGATAATGTACTAATTATTACATTTCTGAGTTTTGTACTTTTTCACTGGTTATAACTACTTTAATTATAATATAATTACTTTAGTTATCACCAATGGGGGAAACTACATAACTAGCAACACATACATAAGCTTAGTGTATATATAAGCAAACAGCTAAACAATATTTATGTAAGTATACATGTGTGTATATGTACAGATAGCTATAGATATATACAGATAACTATAGCATATATAATACGTGCATGACACTAACAAGAAAATAAAAATAATTCAGAAATGTTATAATTAGCTCATATATCAACATGCAGTTGCAGGTAAGGTATACATTATATGGCAATCTAAATTAGTATTTTGATCTGCTTATTTATATGACCATCTCTGCTTTTCCCATAACATTCTAACTTAAACTGGTCACAGTTCAAATGGTTCAAGCTTCTTAACCACTGTTCTTTCATATCTATGTCTGATTTACCTGATGGTATGGGTGGACTGTTACTGTCTTCAGATCAGTAAGCTTGCATTCCCTGACCTGAGAGTGTTGAGGACCGAGGCTGACTATCAGCATTTCCAAACTTTAGGAATTGTCTTTGTGGTCTAAGGGCCTCTACAGCAGGGTTCAGCCCTCCTCTGTTCCCTCAGTCTGAGCAAGGTAGTTGGTACCATTAAATACCCTCTTAAACCATCACCTTCTTAGTTATTAAGCTAAGCTATTAAACTATTAGCTAGGTAGTACAATGGACAGAAGGCAAGGCCTGGAGTCAAGAAGACCCAAGTTCAATCCAACCTTCGATACTTACTAGCTGTGTGACCCTGGGCACTTAGTTTCCATATATCTTGGTTTTCTCAATTGTTGAATGGGGACAATAACAACCCTGAGGTGGTTGTGAGGATCAAATAAAAATATTTGTAAAGCATTTAGCACATTGTTTGGCACCTAATAGGAGCTATCTATCTGTATGTGTGTGTATGTATATACATGTACATGTCTATTCTTTTCCCTTTTTATCTGGCTCAGCTTTTCTATAATGATGGGTAGTTTCTTTTCCCTCCTGCTTATCGGGAATTCTGATTAACTCTTAAGAGTTATAGATGGTTGCAGTAAATTGTCTTGAGACATATTAATTCACTTTCATTCTGAATGTGATAAACAATAACCAACATAAGCAATTCCATAAACAAAGAAGAGAAATAGACTGTCACATGTGAAACCCTGTATCTCTATTATATGTAGCATTCTTTTCTTTTTGAAGAAATTACTTATCAGTTTCAAAGATGTTGTGGCTGTCTTAAGAGCTCAAAGCATACAAGCCCTTTGATTTCAGAGGCAAGATGAATAAGGTGGGAGATTTCATAGAGCGGAAAAGAGCTCCAGTTTATTATGCTGCACAGCCTTGTTGTTATATATTTTGCAAGGCAATCCCCAATCACCATTCAGAGAAGCAACTCGTGGGCTTTGCATATGCATGGTATCTGCCAATGGGAGGAGAGCTGACCCAGCCACATCAGCAACCCGCTCTGTTGAGGCATCCCTGCTCACAAGCAACTAGCTGTGACCCTCAGACCTACCTCTCCCGTGGTCACATATCGCTTCTCCTTGCTCAACAAGGGCATTTCTGCAACGTGGCAGAAAACTTACCGTGCACCAAAGGTTGAGGTGCTTAGTACTCCCTCTCGTCAGGGTCCCATACCCTAGCAATTCCCCCTTTTTATCTTTCAGATAAAAAGTTTCTTGAGCTGCAACCCCTGAAAGGATGGTGGAGAAAGATCTATAAAGACATCCTAATATTACAGGGCAGCAACAAAGCAATCACAACACACAGGGCAATTCATGATTCTAATTTTAACCACCATGAAGAGGTATTATCAAACCAATGTATGATTTTTTTTTCAACAATTTTATCTGAATTCAAATCTTCATGAGAAGCTTTCTCTATGTCAGATGCTAGTTTATATAAACTTTCTTTATCATCTTCAAATGTGTTATTGAGAAATAAACCATTCAAATGCCTATTAATACTTTCCCAATCATAATCTTGTCCTGTATATTATACAGCAAAGGGGTTACACAAACCTTTGTATATCTGTAGTCACACTGTAATTAAGCCTGGAGTTTCATTAACTCTATTTCTGCTCCTATTTCCAATGATATTTCCCTTAAATCTTTTATCTCCTGATACAATTATTCATCTATCTTAGCCTGTCCGTCAAAGCACACTAAGACATTCCTAGCTAGTTCCTCTGTATATCTAGCTTGTACTGTACTGTTTTGTACATTAGATGTGGACATTGCAAGAGAGACTGATGAAACTATAGGTGAAATTAACATAATGATAACTAATATGACACAGCTGATACATCTCTTTTTTTTAATAGGACTAAGGTCTGTTTCCTTCTTTTCTATTATAGTATTGAACATAGGATCAGTCTTAGTATGATACATTTCTCACTTTTACAGGAGACATTGATATATGAGTAATATCAAATACAGTCTGATTTTGAATTTCATTTTCTAAACAATCACTGACAGGACAATTCCAACAAGTAACATTGTAAAAATCTAATGTTTCTTTGGTAACAGTTACAGAGTCTCCCCACATGAATGCATATTTCCCTCCCAGACAGGCTTTGGTATAGAATTGCTATCCAATTCTCGTGCCATTTGTCCAAGAACTAGGGCCCAAGATGTTTTTTCCATGTTCCGAACTGGTGGCCCAATTTTTGAATGACAAGAATGTGTCCCATGGAGGCTTGTGCTTTATAAGGGGCCAACCTCATGATCCCTTTATGTAGACATACTGCTGCAACCTTCCCATGTGGATGAGGGTGTCGCTATGACAGGGAGTCCCCTGTGGGCCCAGCATGTGTGTCACATGATACTCCATCCCCCATGAGACAGTCCTCGGTCATGGTGGGTCCATAGCCCACCTTTTGGCCTCTGTTGTCAATCCTGATTGTAACACAAACCCATATATATATAGAAAGCATCATGCCTTCTCCTTCTCCTCCTTTTGGATGGTCGCCTCTTCTTCCTTCTTTTCTTCTGCTGCTTTATGGACAACTCTGACATGTCTAGTGGGAATCCACTGCTGAAGGTTTTGTCCTGTGGAAATACAAGCATATCCTGACCCCCACATTAGAACCCTAGAGGGTCCGTCCCATCCTTCAGGACCCTTTTTCATTACCACGGTCTCATTCTTAGGAGTCCTTCTTAAGGAAGATGGAGTGTTGTCTTTGAGTGATTCTCTGTCTATGTTCATCAAAGAGTATTTCATAGCTGGACTATGAATGACATTTAAAGTAATTTATTGTATATACTGCTTTATCTATGTCTTTCTGAGTGACCCTACCTCCTTCTCCCTCTTTTCGTTTTTTAATGAATCTTTTCAGGGTCTGATTAGTCCTTTTGACAATGGCCTATCCTGTAGGGTTGTAAGGAATCCCAAAAATATGATGTATGGAGAATTCCTATAAGAACTGTTTTAATATTTTTGAGATATATGAAGGTCCATTATCAGTCTTGATAGTGTATGGGATGCCCATAGAGTCAAAACAGTGAAATAAGTGATTTATTACATGTAAAGCAGCTTCCCCTTGTTGAGAGGATGCAGCTACAAAGCCTGAATAAATGTCAATTGTAATATGAATGCATGTTTTTCCCATATGTGTAACATCCATTTGCCATATATCATTTAGCCTGTCACCTCTGGGATTAGTCCCCAGCCCTATAGGTCTTTGAGAATTTTATGTTAGTACTGAGAAAGCAAATTTTCCCTGTCTTCAGAGTGAAAGGGGATAGAGTAAAAATAATCCTTAATATCTATTATCCTTGAAGGCCATTTTCTGGGGATCATGTTTGGGGATGGCAAACCTGCCTGTAAGGAATCATGTCTTTCAGGACTGAGTTTACATTGTCTCAAATCTCTTAACATTCTCCATTTACCATATATATATATATTTTTAATCACAAATACAGGAGAGTTCCATGGACTTTGTTTCCTCAATATGTTATAACGCTAATTGTTCTTGTACTGATTGATGTAGAGTGTCTATTTTTTCTTTAGTCAGGGGCCATTGCTCCATCTATGTCAGTGTCCAAGACATTTTTGAAGTGATAGAAGTTGCAGCAGCAATGACCCTTCCTAAAAATATGTGGTGATTTTCATCCATAATTGGTATAAAATATTCCTATCCCATAAATTAATATGTAAGCCATCTATTATTAAGGGGAAAATAGTTCCTGTCTTTTTTGTCTTTTTGCCAATTTACCAGTTCAGTGGACATCAGAGGCTCCTTACTGCCTCCTGCTCCTGCCACTAAGTTGCTTAAAGTATAAGTTCATGTTTGCTCCTGGAGCAATCTGAGTGGCAGTTAACCAAGTCTGTTCTAAAAATTCTGTCATCCAGATTTCATTCTTAGGCTTTACAATAGGAAAGCTTCTAAAAGGCTGTAAATCCAGAGACACAAGAGTAGGGAGGGGCTGGAAGTGGAGGAGGAGGCGGAGGCCATTCATTATCATCCTTTTCAGGCTCAAGAGAGGGACATCTATTGCTAAGAGATGTATCTGTCTGTGAGCTGTTCACCAAAAACAATCCATCTCTCACAACAGTCTTCCTCAGGTAACCATGGAGAAACTGTAAGCAATGTCCAGGAATTTCCTAATATCTCCTAATTAAACTGTGCACTCCTGCTCTTTTATACATTTATATGTAGTCCTGACATATGCTTCCCTGTCTGAAGGGAGTAGGGTGCCTACTTTCTGCCCCATTAGGTTACTTAACCATCTCCGCTGCACTCTAACTGGTCCAGAAACAGCGCAGCTTGGTGGGCTCTCCCTTGGGAGTCCTCTTGGAGGTTGACCACATAGCAGTTCTTGACCACGTGATCTCCCTGGCACTTTTTATTTCAGGTCCCTGCTTCTTGGGTGCCAGTTGTTGGGGCTGTCTTGAGAGCTCAAAGCATATAAGCCCTTTGATCTCAGAGGTGAGATGAATGAGGCAGGAGACTCATAGTGTGTGAAAAGAGCTCCAGTTTATTTTGCTGCATGGTCTTGTTGATATAGATTTTTGCAAGTGTGATCAGTGTGTGAACAGTAGGCAATCCCCAATCACCATTCAGAGAAGCAGCTCTTGGGCTTTGTGTATGTATGGTATGTGCCAATGGGAGGAGAGCCAATCTAGCAACCCGCTTTCAGGTGAGAGGCAAGGCATCCCTGCTCAAGAGCAATTTTAATGTGACCCTCAGGCCAATCCCTTTCTCAGTCTCACATCACTGCTCCTTGCTCAACAAGAGCATTTCTGCAACGTGGCAGAAAACTTATTGTGTACCAAAGGTCGAGGTGGCCTCTGTACTCTCTCTCGGCAGGGTTCCATATCCTAATACAAAGATGTCCTACTGGTCTGTAGCTACATGAATCTTTTTTTTTTTTTTTTTTTAAATCACCATCATCACTATTTTCTTTCTCCCTCCTAAATTACTCAAATATTAACTGAATGATTCTTGTAACAAGTAAATATAGTCAAGGAAAATAAATACACACATATGTGATGAGGTCCCAAATCTTTACATGGGATTGGCAGAGAAAGCCTGAATTACTGTTAAGATTATTTCCTGGGGCAAAAAGAAAAGGGCACTAATGGGGATCAGCTCAATCTTACAGTCCCACCCCTGTGGAGATCTTGGATGACCCCACCTTCCTGTATCCAATAGAAAACCAAATTATGAGTTCAAACACCTGAAATTAAATTTCCCCTACAAATCTGTCTATGGCATATGCTATCATTTTTACTGAATCCTTTTTGGGTTAGCTTTGTTAGAAATAACACTCAACACTGAAAATCAGATATCAAGGAAAATTTATTAAAGAGGAATCTTACAGAATCATCTTAATGTTTCTGGCCAGAAGCGGGCCTCTCTACTCTTTGGGAAGAGGGAGCACTGAGTACAGAAATGGGGGAACTTTTATATTTGTTTTTGTGATGCAGTTTCTCCCTTCAGAGAAGGAATTAGTTCATTTTATCCAGGTAACAGTCTTTCTGATATGCCCACTATATGTTTCCCCTTAGTATGTATAAAACATGCCTCCCCCATCATACATCCCATGTTCAAAAATGGCCAAAAACTCCTCCTCTGGGTGTGTTACTTAATATTCAATTAGCCTATTAAGCAGGGCATTAGTGATTGGGTCAAGTTAGGTCATTGACCCCAACTAATTTGGGCTGGATGGACTATTATCTTAAATTGGTAGTTTTCTCAAAACCACAAGATTCTTATTGGCTGAATCCACCTGTGCCTTCCTAGCCCCCCCAATTTCTTGTTTGCTCAAGGCTTCTATTGATCACTTAATTTTTTTTTTTATTAAAGCTTTTTATTTGTATAACATATGTATGGGTAGTTCCCCAGCGTTGATCTTTACAAAGCTTTCCATTACAAATTCTACCCCCAGTCCCCTTCCCTCCCCTAGATGGCAGGAAGTCCACTACATGTTAATAATAATGTTGAAATGCTTGAGAAGTTACACAAGAAAAATCCTATCTACAAAAAAAAAAAAAAAAAGAATCAGAGAAAAGCAACACAATGCAAGCAAATGTCAATAGAGATCATGAAAATGTTACATTGTGGTCCATATTTCATATCCCTCTCTCTGAGTGTATATGGTTTTCTTCAGTGAACAATTGGAACTGGTTTGAGACAATTCTTTGTTGCAGAGAGTCATGTCCATCAGAATTGATCATCATGTAATACTGTTGTTGCTGTGTATGATGATCTCCTGGTTCTGCTCGTTTCACTCAGCATCAGTTCATGCAAGTTTGATCACTTAATTGTTCTGTGAATCCTAATCTTCCTTAACCTCTCACATTCTGAAAACCTCTTGGTCAGTGGTACCCACTATCCCAATCCCACACTACCTCAAAGCTTACAACACTGAGGAAACCAAACTTTTCAGCATTTCTCACAGCTTGCCACAGCATTCCGCCTTGGTATCTTTCTTCCTATCTCTTCTCCCATCCCCCTTGTCTCATGGTATCTTTCTCCTTGCTATACCTAACTAACTTTTAGGGTGCTGAATCCCTTTTAGAATTTAGCCTGCCAGTCAATGGCATATTGCTACCTCATGATTTTATTCTCTTTCTCCTGATTAATTGTGATGTAAACTGTGTCCCCCTTAATTGTATGTCCTTGATTGTGTGCCCCCTCTTGATAGTGGGAGGGGCCCTACCCTCATGTCCTAGATGGGATCTCCACTCACCTATTCATAGGGAGACTTCAAGATCTTCACCTAAGGCATAATCACTGCCCTTTAGAGAAACTATCCTTTAATTTCCCCAGCCTGAAGCCTTAGAAGGCAAAATAAAAAAAAAAGACTCTGAACCCCAAATCTTCACTAATTCCTACACCAGGAAAGGCTCATTGAGTTGCTGCTCAGTGTAAACCCATCTTTGATTATAATTTAGCTTTGCTACTTCCCTTTTGGAACTGGCCTGCTGAGAGCTGATTTCTCAGTGTAATAAACCCATTTTTGCCACAAACCTTTTGCCTCATTCATTGGGGTTTGCGAATTCTCTCACAAGCCAGCCGCAACCAGCCAAGGGGGATTGCTCAACCCTCGTTTCTCACACTCCAACAGTAGCAAAGGTAAGTTATTAGCAAAGATGGGTTTACACTGAGCAGCAACTCAATGGGCCTTTCCTGGTGTAGGAATTAGCAAAGATGGGTTTACACCAAGCAGGGACTCAGTGGGCTTTTCCTGGTGTAGGAATTAGTGGAAGATTTGGGGTTCAGAGTCTTCCTTTTATTTTGCCTTCTAAGGCTTCAGGCTGGGGAGATTAAAGGCTAGTTTCTGTAAAGGCAGTGATTATGCCCTAGGCCAAGATTTCTGATTGAATCTTAGGTGAAGATCTTGAAGTTTCCCTATGAATAGGTGGGTGGAGATCCCATCTAGGGCACAGGGTAGGGCCCCTCGAGAGGCCAGGAGGGGTTTGAGATTTAGGGCCTCTCTAGCCCAGTTTATATCAATTGTGAGATTGACTGGGGAACTTGTCTTTTCCACTGTTAACTATATTCTCTCCCAAATCTATTTCATATTTATCACTCCTGGTGTCTGTTTTACTCCCTCATTTTGTGTGTAACCTCTAATAATAAATAAGTGTACTTTTTGACAAAGAGAAAGGCCATTGTGAATTCATCACATAACCAAACCTCAATATTTGGTGTCTACATAAGACATCACAAGGACCATTTCCATCACATGGACGATTTCCAAATTTCTGCACCCTGAATCCTCTGAAGTCTTGGTTCTTCCTTTCATTGAACAGAGTTCTTAAATCTTTGAAAGTTGTTTGACTTTACTGTGTTGTGATGGTATAAATTGTTCTGGTTTTTCTCATTTCGTTCTGCATTCGCTCACATAAATCATCCCAGGTTTCTACAAATCCTTCTGTTTCATTTCTTAAAAATGCAATATTTTATTACATGCCACAGGTTGTTCAGACATTTCCTGATTGAATGGTTGTTTCCAGTTCTTTACTACAACAAAAAATGCTGCTGCTGAGTTTGTGTTTGTACATGTATATTTTTTTCATACAATTCTTTTTTCTCTTTCAAAAGTCTTTAGAGTACAAGCCTCCTCCTATCCCAACTTCCCTTCTTTATGTTTTTTGTTTCCCTTGTGACTATTCCCTCCCTTATAGGACTCTCTTTCTTAACCCCTCATTGATCCATTTTCTCATTTGAGTTTAATGTAAACACAACTCTCAAAGTATGGGAAGGGGAGGGGGAGGGTTTGAGGGAATACCATTATTTCCACCAAAGTTGAAAGTCTGTGGAGGCTAAAAGACCAAGACTTTGGAAGGTAAAGGAGGCTTTCAGATGCAAAATAGAGAAGGCTTGAATGCCTAATTGCATATGAAAAGGCCAGTCAAACAATGAATTGCCTTGGGGTATGGACTCATTTCTTACTTTTGTCCCTAGCCACTCATCTATATAAGATTCACAAAGGAGCTTGGGAGGCAAAAATGACTAAACCAAATCTAATCACTAAGGCAACTTCTAAGTGGTACCAGAGAACGGTCTTTTGAGCCAAGAAGAATTTGTCTTTAGGACAGGCAAGGCTGCTTCCATCTCCTGCTTCGAAAAGAGGAACAACTTTAGAGTTCAAGGGATGAAAGGGAAGCAGCTTCTGCCAGTCCTAAACAAAGGATGGTGGCCATAGCCGAAAGAGCTTTCTAGCACTCATTCCACCTAAAGAACATGCAGCTCTTCCCAGACCAGCCAGTGGCTCATAGTGGAAGAATGCAGCTGCCCATTGAAGAGCAAGCCCAGGAGAGATTGATCTGGTTTGATCCACCGGGGTCCAAAAAGATGCTGCCCCTCAGGAAGAGCCCAGCAGCTAAGCTAAGCAACTAGCCCAGTCTGAAGGCAGGACAGTCTGCCCAAGAATAGTGACCTTCCCGGTCCTATCCAGCAACCATTAGCTGCTGACAGATAGGAGTCTGCTCAACCCTTGCCCAGCCCGGTCTAGCCTCTGGAATCTGGAAAGGGGCCAGCACAACCATCAAGTGACCTACTTGACCATGCTCAATAGGGATGAGTCCATCCAGCTGAGATACTGGATCCTGCAAAGAGCCAGCCCCAATGAACAGCAAAGGGACAGAAAACTTTGTAAAGATGCTTTAGAGCTAGCACAGCCTGCAGTTTCAGCGTTGTCGGTTGCCTTGGACATGTAGCCTCTCCATCAAAGATGCCAAATACAAGATCTCAACATTCCCTGGTGAAGTGAAAATAAAGGCACCAGAAATGAAATGATAATGTTGTTGAGGTTGGGAAGAGGACCCCAAAAGTTTGGGGTCACAGACAAATGTCATGAGATGTCACAGAAGAATTTACAAGTCTGAACACCCCTTTCCTAGTCAAAGGGCAAAGTTTTATTGTAATTGTACAGCCATTAAAGGTGGGCTAAGTTCCAAGAGAAATCAGCAAAGAAAAGACCTTTTTAGCCAGCTTTCTATCATTGACTTGCTAATTCTGTGACCTAGAGGAGTGGTCTCCAGAATTTGGTTATCACTGACCAGATTATCTGACAGTCAGCAATGAACTGAGGAGAGTGGTCTATTATTATTGTCTCAAGAGTTTGATCAGCCAGAAGCTATCTGACTGAGGAGTGGTCTATTCTGAATCAGATAGATTGGGCGTGAGTTTCCTGAGGCAGACTCCAAAACCAGAAGATTTTTAGGATTTACTGATTTATTGTTAGAACAGAAGCTCCCCACAAATCAGGGGACCACAAAATCATTGTTTTCTCCCCTAGTAGCTATATTACATCAATATGGGACAGATTTATGAAATAAATTTGGAAGAACATAGTGGTTAGCAACATGGAACAACCCAGATGTACACATCCATCACAAATTACAAATTTGTCATTTATTATGTGAAATAGCTTCATAGACTTAACCACTAAGCGAGGCAGTGAAGTGATTAAGCAATTTGCTTTTGGGGGACGTGACTTTTAAAATCTCAGCAGCATTTCTATTGGGCTTAAATCTCAAAGAAATCATAAAGGAAGGAAAAGGCCCCACATGTGCAAGCATGTTTGTGGCAGCCCTTTTTGTAGTGGCTAGAAACTGGAAGCTGAAGGGATGCCCATCAGTTGGAGAATGGCTGAACAAATTATGGTATATGAATGTTATGGAATATTATTGTTCTGTGAGAAACAACCAGCAGGACGATTTCAGAGAGGCCTGGAGAGACTTGCATGAACTGATGCTAAGTGAAATGAGCAGAACCAGGAGATCGTTATACACGGCAACAGCAATACTATATGATGATCAATTCTGATGGACATGGCTCTCTTCAACAATGAAATGTTTCAGACCAGTTCCAATTGTTCAGTGAAGAAAGCCATATACACCCAGAGAGAGGGATGTGAAATGTGGACCACAACATAACATTCTCATACTCTTGATTGATGTTTGTTTACATTGTGTTTCCTTTATCTGATATGTCTTTCGTGTAGATACGATTTTTCTTGCACAACAATAAGTGTGGAAATATGTATTCATATATTCGATTTGTCAAGTATTTTAACATAATTAACATGTAGTGGATACCCTGCCATCTAGGGGAGGGGTGAGGAGTAGGGGGGAAAAATTTGTAACAGAAAGCTATGTAAGGGTTAATGTTGAAGAATTACCCATATGTATGTTTTGCAAATAAAATAAAATAAAAATAAATAAATAAATAAATAAATAAATAATTTTTAAAAATTAAAAAAAAAATCTCAGGGCTAGGGAGTGAGGAGAGGAACCAGGAAGGAGTTTGGTTATCTAAAGATATGTTAATCAAGACAGTCTCAGAGATGGGAGACAAGATGAATGGTTTAGAATTTCTAACAATGGAGACTCCAGCTTCACATTATCCTATGCTGACCTGATTATGGTTGATAAGAATAGTAGTTCCTGAGAATAAGCTGGTTTAGAGTTCAATCACCTAGTGCTTAGGGAACCAGATTATGTAGTAAGGAAAAATTTGACAAAAATAAAATTACAATAAAACCTAGATAACATCACATTTATAAACTAACTCAATCTGTGGTCCATAAGCCTTATGAATGAATTAGTAGTCCCTGTTTCTGTTTGAGTTTGACACCCTTGCCCTACACATGTATCACACATTCACCACCATTTTATTTTAAGTGTGTAACCACTCTTCCCCTATTTTATTTTTATTTTTATTTATTTTAATTTATTTTTCTTCCCCCTTTTTTTGCATTCTGGGGTATGTATTTGTGAAAGTATGCTTTTAATCTTAGGGGAAATGATATAAAAGGATAATTGTTCTTACTATGACTTTGTGGTTAAATATCTTTACTGAAGAACTAATGGTTAAAGGTTATTTGCTTTGAGAGTAAATGTCTTTACTAAAGAACTAAATCATCTGGATAGTTGTTAAGGTGGAACACACTATTAGGGGCTTATAAATTAGTGTTTAGATGGAAAACTACTTACAGGGTTATCCTTAGCACCCTGTGAATAATAGTAGCCACCTGTTTGAGGATGCAATTGACCAGTGGTGGTGAAAAAAATTAATGTTATGCTATCAATCACGTTGATAACCATTTATTTTTGGTTCGTCCCCCCCCCCCATTTTTGTTAAGATTTTGTTAAGACTCCTGAAAAGGTCAATCTCTGGAGGGTGTAGGTCTGAGTAATCTCCCAGCCCCAAAGCATTTTACCTGAGCAAGATCCTTTATAAACAAAAGGGCAGGGGCCCTTGCTTTTTATTTACTTTGTAAACAAAAACAGTTTTAGCCAGATCTTTCCCTGAAGACATATCCTAGACCTTGATCTTCTCCATTAGAGTCTAGGGTGATCCAGTCCGTGAAAAAGAAAACTAGCCGGCAAGGTCATTTTCATACTTAGTGATTATATATGGTTTTTAAGGATGTTATTTTTTATTGTAAGTCCTTATCTTTTGCATTCTGGAATATTATAATTTAAGATTTCTTCTTTATTGTGGCACTTGCCAAGTCATGGGAGATTCTGACTATTGTTTATTGTTTGCAATTTTTTTTTTTTGACCTGAAAGCTCTAGATTATGGTTATGACATTTCTGGACATTTTATTTGAAGTTTCGTCTATCATTTTTTGGGTTCTAATGTATCTGAGCAGTTTTCATTAATGATTTCTTGAAATATGGCATCCAGACTTTATTTATTTTGGCCATAGTGTTTTAGTAACCCAGTGACTCCTAGATTGTTTCTCCTTGACCTGTTTTCTAGGTCAATTGTCTTTATTTTCTTTTGTCCCCGTCTAACCTAACAATATTTTGATGATTTTCTAATATGTCCTCCTGTCTTGCGGAGCAACTGACTGAAGTCTGATTTCTTGTAATTTTCAGGGAGTCTATTTCTTTGGTAAAGTTTACTACTTTTATAAGCTTCTCCCTATTCTTCCTGTTCTTGCTTTCATTGATTTGATTTCATTGATTTTCATTTGATTTCATTTATAAATTACATTTTTCTTCTCTTGCTTCTTTTCTTCCAAATTTGAAACCTTGTGTGCTGTTGTTATGGAGTTTTATTGTTTTCTTTAGAATTGGACTCTTAGGCTTCTTTAGACATATTATTTCTTTAAAACATATATATTCCCCCCAATTACATATAAAGACAATTTTTAACATTTGTGTTTTTTTTTTTCATTTTAAGTTCCAAATTTTCTTTCTTTCTCCCTTATCTATTCCCTCTCTGAAATTATAAGCAATTTGACTAGGTTATACTTTTTCAACCATGCTAAACATACTATTGTATTGTTATATCATGAAAGAAGACCCAAAGAAATAAAAAATATATATAAAAAAAGTGAAAAGTAGCAGTGATTTGCATTCATACTCCCTAAGTTCCTTCTTTGGAGATAAGATAACAATTTTTTATTATGAGAAGTCTTTTAGAATTGTCTTGAGGGGTGGGGTTTTCCTGGGAAGATGGTGAAGTAGGTCAGTAAATCCCAGGCTCTCCAGATTTCCCCCACAAACAGAACAAATTTGCACATCAGTGTGGACATAAATTGATGAACAATTACAAAGACTTGGAGCAGAACAGGGGTCTTCCTGTTACAACCCAAGTAGATCTGCAGAAAGAATCAGTGTTAAGTGCAAACACTTCTGGCTAGCTCTACACAAACAACACCAAATGGGATACCCTGGGGGGTGCTGGGTTTGGCTAGAGCCTCAGCAAGAACCACAGAAACTTTCACCCCCAAGACTGAATGGGGAGTCTGGTTTTTGAGTCCGGGAAGACTGAGGGAACCTCAGCTGACTAGGAATGCCAGGCCCAGCTGTGCTACTGAGTTGTGATCCTGGGCAAGAAGGAATTAGCACACTGAGTGAGTGCTGAGCTGGCGCAGTAGGGGGAAAGGACACTGCTGGCTTAGGGTGCTTGCAGGAGTATAGAACTCCCAGTTTGGGCTTCCTGGTCAGAGGGGAGAGTGTTGTGCCACAGTTCCCATGTCTCAGTTTCCTTCAATTGCTGTTTCAGTTTCCCTTAATTTTTCTTTCCAAAAATAGCAACCCCACTTCCTGACCATCAGAAATAATTGGACTCACATTCCAAAGGAGTCATAAAACCTCCAGATGGTCTGCCTCAACATACCCCTTATCTTTTGGCTTCAAATTTACTGTCTTCTTTTCCCAGTTTCTGTCTCAGACTTCCTTTACTCCCAGAACTGAATTTATAGTCTTAGTACTCTTCCTTCCTTACCCCCTACCTGTCAGAATTGAATTGATAGTTTCCTTGGACACCAGATGTTCTCAGCTGTTCCCATGAATGTCTTTGTCTTCCTGGGCTATGGAGACTATAAAAATCATGATGTCCACCAATGAGATACTGAATAATTTGTGACATTAATCCTATTCAGTTGGCTGACATGTCTGTCAGTCTAAACTCACAATGGATTGCATGCTTTGAGACAAGAGTTCCAGCAGTCCCAGTCTATAGCTATGGATTCTGAACTCTCAATTAACATCAATAAAATATTATCTCATTTCCAATGTGTGATACTGCCTCAGTTTCTCCCTGAGCATTACAAGAGCTG
This sequence comes from Myrmecobius fasciatus, assembly GCA_023553655.1. NCBI lineage: Eukaryota > Metazoa > Chordata > Mammalia > Dasyuromorphia > Myrmecobiidae > Myrmecobius > Myrmecobius fasciatus. The sequence goes on along the minus strand of JAJPUD010011015.1, from coordinate 27,545 downwards.
AAGTGAAGCTAGAGGCACCATCTCCCCACCCCACAAATAGAGACCCTTACACTAATAGTTCTCATTAAAAAAAAATAAAAAGGAATTGTCAAAGAAAAAAGAACCCAACCATAGAAACTATGGTTTCAGGAAGACTGGGGTTCATCTTCAGAGGAGGATAGTGAAGTAAAAAAAAAGCTGCTTCTACCCCAAAGAGTAATGTTAAATGGCTCCTTGCACAGAGAGAATTTACAGAAGAATTCAAAAAAGAATTTAAAAATGAAATGAGACATTGAGGAGAAACTAAAAAAAAATTAAAATAAAAACCATCCAAGAAAAGTAGGATTATGAAAAAAAAGTTAACCAACTAAAAAAGGAGGTACAGAGTTTCAAAGATGAAAATAACTTTCAAAATTAGAATTAGGCAAGGGGAAGCCAGCAAAGCTATGAAAGATCAAGAAATAACAAAACAGAATATAAAGAATGAGAAAATAAAACAGAATGTGAAACATAAGAAAAACAACAGATCTGAGGAACAAATCAGGAGAAAAAATAAGAATAATTGTACTGCTTGAAAATTGGGACTAAAAAAAAGGACCTTGAGACAATAATGCAAGAAATAATCCAAGAAAATTGTTCTGGAATAATAGAACATGAGGGGAAAGTCAAAATAGGAAAAAAAAATCCAGCAAACACCACCTCAAAGAGAGCCTTTGTGAAATATAAGAATATTGTAGTGTGCTTTCTGGAGCCCCTTGCTGGGGTGCCAAAATAAACTATCTGGACTAGCTCTCTGGAGGACCAGCTTAAGACCTTGGTCTTAGTGGAAGAGTGATGAAGCAGGGGCCCACAAGGATGGTCAAAGTTGGAGTCTGTTTATTTCAAGTATTTTTAGCCCCTTTATACCTTAGCACCATTACATCACTACAGCACACTGAGAAAGTGCTAACTATAAGCACTCTGCTATTAATATGTAAATGCATCTTTTACCAGTAAGTATTCCTGCTTCAAATAGAACACAGGTGGTCACACCCCACCTTGACTTCTCAGGAAAGGTGAAATGCCCCAAGGGGAGATGAGAGCTAACTAGACATCTTCAGCAGTTTCCCTCTGGGCTCAAGGGTCTTATACTTCACTGAGAGTTTCCCCACTGTCTGTGGCTCTCTACAGAATAGTATTATCAAATTTTGAAACCCTCAGATTGCACAGGACTTATTAATGGCCACAATAAAAGACCACAGGTATTGGAACCATATCTATGGGCAATCGAAAGAACTAGACCTGTGGACAAAATATCATATTCAGCAAAATTATCCATAATACTGTATGGAAACAAAAAGGAAATTTAATGAACCTGCAGAATTTCAGGACTTTTTATCAACCAAACCCAATCTCAATAGAAAATTTACCATATAAGAGTCAATATTAGGCAGCTAGGTGGCTCAGTGAATAGAGCACCAGCCCTGAAGTCAGGAGGACCTGAGTTCAAATCTGGTCTCAGACACTTCCTAGCTGTGTGGCCCTGAGCAAGTTACTTAACCCCAATTGCCTCAGCAAAAAGCAAAAAAAAAAAAAAAAAAAAAAAATAGTAATGTCATACAAATGAGTGGCAGAGGGAGAATAGACAGAAGTATTAGAAGGGGGAAGAGGGCTTGTAGCTCTGAAAAGCTGTTCACGTTGGGAATGGGTTAAATAGGCAACATTACATATATACCATATACCCTCCTAAATCTATAAAGAAATAAGGAGAGAGGAATGGGCAGAGGGAGGAAGCAAAGGGTGAGGGAAGAAGATAAGGGATAGATCCATAGGTGGGAAGAGGTTAAGTAATAGCAAGGTAAGTTAAGGAGCAGAATTAAAACAAAAAGCTAGCAGGGATAGGAAAGATATATGTGTAGGTATAGAAAGAGGAATGACAAAGGGGTGTGTGTGTATGTGACTATGTATATATCTCTCCATATACATAAATATATCCTTGCTTAACTTTAGCCTTCTTGGGGGATGTGAAGGGGATGAAAGGGGAAATTAAAAAGTTTTTAAAAGTGCACAGCAGAAAAGAAAAGAACCTACAGGGATGTAAAGAAAAAATGGATCTCTTGAATATAATGTTCCTTACTCTTATATATCTTTTCTTGAACTGGTAATTTATTCTTATACATTTTGAATCCTCCCTGATGTTCTGCTGGGCATATGACAATGTTTTGTTTTGTTTTGTTTTTCCTTTTCTGTTTTTTTTTTAATAAATACAAATTTTAAAAAATAAAAAAAATTGTCTTGGATTTGTATTGCTGAGAGCAGTTGATCAATGAACAGTACTTTTCCATGTGTGTGTGAAAGATTTTTTCTAACCACCTTGATTTGCTCAAGTTGCCCTGCCCAGACAGACCTGGGAATCAGAAGCAGGAGATAAACAGAGCCTTCCTTAATCTGGAAACATCAGAAATCCCTTACAGCATTTTTCTTTCTTTTTCTTTTCTTTTCTTTTCTTTTCTTTCCTTTTTTTTTTTTTTTTTTTGGCTGAGGCAATTGGGGTTAAGTGACTTGCCCAGTGTCACACAGTTAGGAAGTGTCTGAGACTAGATTTGAACTCAGAACTTCCTAACTTCAGGGCTGGTGCTCTATTCACTGCACCACCTAGCTGCCCCTCTTTTTTTTTTTTTTAAGCTTTTTTTATTTTCAAAACACATAAGATAGTTTTCAACATTCACTTTTGCAAAAACCTTGTGTTCCAATTTTTTCCCTCCCTTCCCTCCACCCCTCCCCTAGATGGCAAGTAATCCAATATATGTTAAACATGTGCAATTCTTCTATAAATATTTCTCCAATTATCATGTTGCACAAGAAAAATCAGACCAAAAAAGTGAGAAAACAAAATACAAGCAAACAAAAAGAGTGAAAATGCTATGTTGTGATCCACACTCAGTCCCTACAATCCTTTTTCTGGGTACAGATGGCTCTCTCCATCACAAGATCATTGGAACTGGCCTGAATCGTCTCATTGAAAAAAACCATGTGCATCAGAATTGATCATTGTATAATCTTGTTGCTATATATAATAATCTGTCTCCTGGTTCTGCTTATTTCACTTAGCATCAGTTCATGTAATTCCCTCCAGGCCTCTCTGAAATCATCCTGCTGATCATTTCTTATAGAACAATAATATTCCATAACATTCATATACCATAATTTAGTCAGCCATTCTCCAACTGATGGGCATCCATTTACTTTCCAGTTTCTAGCCACTACAAAAAAGGCTGCCACAAACATTTTTGCACATATGGGTTCCTTTCCCTACTTTAAGATCTCTTTGGGATACAGGCCCAGTAGAAACACTGCTGGATCAAAGGGTATGCACAGTGTGGTAGCCCTTTGGGCATAGTTCCAAATTGTTCTCCAGAATGTTTGAATCAGTTTACAACTCAACCAGCAATGTACTAGTGTCCCAGTTTTCCCATATTTTTTTTAAACATACATTATTATCTTTTCTGTCATCTTAGCCAGTCTGAGATGTATAATAGTACCTCAGAGTTGTCCTAATTTGCATTTCTCTGATCAATAGTGATTTAGAGCACCTTTTCATATGGCTAGAAATGGTTTCAATTTCTTCATCTGAAAATTGTTCATATCCTTTAACCATTTATCAATTGGAGAATGGCTTGAATTCTTATACATTTGAGTCGATTCTCTGTATAGTTTAGAAATGAGACCTTTATCAGAAATACTGGTTCTAAGATTTTTTCCAGCTTTGTACTTCCCTTTTAATCTTGTTTCTGTTGGTTTTGTTTGTGCAAAATCTTTTTAATTCAATGTAATCAAAGTTGTTCATTTTGCCTTTCATAATGTTCTCTAGTTCTTCTTTGGTCATAAATTCTTCCCTTCTCCAAAGATCTGATAGAAAACCACTATATAAATGCTATCATTATTATTGTTCTGCAATGGACTATGGTACTGAAACAAAATATGAAGATAGCATAATCATCATTGCTATGGATAGATTGTCATTAAAATGCTGACAGGTTTGTTCTGGTCCTATTGAATTGTCCTTCTGGTTTCATCTATAAAAATCCTCAAGACTACACAAAAACCTCTTTGCAGGCTTATTTTTTCCCTCAGTTTCTTTCCTTGTAACCTTCCATTGTCCTCCATGATGTTTTCCAAATGATTTGCCCTCCAAACGAGAGGTACTTTTACATTTGGGCAAAGTGGAACAGGTCACAGTTAAATGACTTGCTCAAGGTAACAAAGCTATTAAGTATCTGAGGCCAGATTTTAATCTAGATTTTCTGGGAGGTCCAGTTTTCTATACTGGGACCAACTAGCTGCTGTCTACTTTGTGAAGAAAGCCATAATCTAAGACGAGGTCAGGAAGAGAAGAGCTGACTTCATATATACAGGATAGACTAAACACATACATATAAAAATATTCATGCTGAAAATGAAACAATTCTAAAAGCATCCAGGATACTGCTTTAGAAAGTGATGGAGATGATTTCAGAGAAACCTAGGATGATACAAAGTGTAGTGAGCAGAGTGAGGAGAACAGTTTATCTGATAAAATAATACTGTAAAGATAAACAATTTTTAAAAACTTGGGAACTGTGATCAACATAAGGACCAACCACAATTCCAGAGGACTCATGATGTAATGTGTTATTTACTTCTAGATATAGAAGTAATGGATTCAGAGTATAGATTAAGGCTTTTTTTTTTCTTTTTGACATTATCAATAAGGAAAATAATTTTTCTTGAATATAAATGTTTATAAGTTTTATTATATCAAGGGGAGAGGAGGGCATTTTTTCTTGATGGCTTTTTATGCAGAATCAAAATCCTGGAGGTTGTGGCAGAGGATATCAGGTAGTTAGGCAGAAATTCCTATACCTGTTCATAATCAGAGATTTTATTAGTGCCTGACCAAAGTTCCAATGCGATTTCATCTGATAGTTGGAAATATATTTGATATAGGGCAATTGGAGATCTTACTGTTGGCAAAGGACAGGCCATGAGAATCCTACATGGCAACAGGCCATACTTTCTGGCCATAGCTTTTCTAGTGTGCAGGAATGAAATAGGAAAAGTACCAAGTCCCTTAAATATGTGTTCAGCACAAATCTTAGCTATCTTATTCTTAAGGATTTTAGATTATCTATGCCCAAAGGGTTATCAAACTGTGCATACCCTTTCATCCAACAGTGTCTCTAGTGGGCCTATATCTCAAAGAGAGCATAAAAAAGGGAAAAGGACCCACATGTGCAAAAATGTTTGTAACAGCCTTTTTTTGTAGTAGCAAGGAAATGGAAACTGAGTGGATATCTATCAGTTGGAAAATGGCTGGATAAGTTATGTTATATGAATGTTATAGAATATTATTGCTCTGTAAGAAACGATCAGCAGGATGATTTCAGAAAGGCCTGGAGAGACTTACAAGAATTGATGCTAATATACTAGATTACTTATCTAGGGGAGGGAGTGGGAGAAAATTTTGGAATACAAGATTTTGCAGGGTGAACGCTGAAAACTATCTTTGTATATATTTTGGAAATAAAAAAACCTATTATTTTAAAAAATAAAAAGAAACTCATGATCTGCCAAAAAAGGATTTGTTTGTTATTTTAATATCCCTGCAGTGATGTGGGTGATGTGTGTAATAAGAATGCTGTCAAACCTGAAAAACCTTACAAATTTCCCCTTATAACTTGTTTTGTAAAATGGGTAACTGTGTGACTTCTATGTAGACAGGGAAATATCAATTCTGGGAATAAATTCCTTTAAAATTCTTGTAAGAATACCTATAACTATATATTTAAATTACATATATGTACATATATATGTATATTTATCTATCTATATACATACACATACACACATATCTTCTTCTCTCCCCTTCTTTAATCTATCCTGAATACAAAGAAACAATTTAATGCATGTATTCTAAAGAACAATATTTTGGCATTAGGAAAAAGGTTACATTCTGTATATTTATTCTTAAAATTCTGACCTCAACAAACATCAAATAAAATGGGAATTTCCATATATATTACAGAACAGAAAAGAAAGAGGGTTGTGTATGAAACTGTAGAACTCTATTATGTACAGCTTGCTTTTCTTTTACAATACATTTTAAATAGTCATATAACTGTCAAAATTGTCCTACTTGTCCATGAAATTTTCTGGGCTTCCTTCTGTTTTTGTCTGTGTAAATTTTAAAAAGATGTTTGCTAACCCTCTTTCCCCACCCTACCTCCCATTTTTGGCTATTTTATGTCACCTTCCCCATATTAGAAAAAAAGAAAAACCAAGTCAAGCAAAAAAAAAAAATCCCTACATTGGCTATATCTGAAAATGCATTTCTTATTCTGCATCTTAATGCATCATCTTTTTGTGCCAGGAAGTAGGCAGCATGTTTCATCATCAATTCTTTCAAATCATAGTTGGTCATTGCACTGAGTTAGTGTTCTTAAGTCTTTCAAAGGTATTAGGTTTTTAAATATATATAATATTGTTGCTATACATCACTGCATCAGTTTAGTTCCTTTGAGACTTCCCCTTTTGTTTATACTTAAGAGTGCAATAATATCTCACTCTATTTGCAGTTAGGGTCTTGGATCATGCTCATTTGGTAAGCTTTCCTCTGGGAAGTATCTAATGACCCTGAATGAAAGAGTTAGGACTCTCCTCTTCAGAGTTATAAATTGATATTGTTTCTAGTTGACTTGCAAAGAAGAGGAGTCTTTCAATTGCCTACCAGTGCAAGAATTGAAAGTGTGTTATAAAGGCATTCTTCTTTCCTGATTGGTTTCATAGGAACAAAGACACATTCTGTAAGCCTCTGGATAGGGGGAAAGGCTTTGGATCCTTCCCACTCAGGACCATGATAAGGCACATGAACTTGGTTGAGCCACTGTCTTTTGCCTCTGTGTTTGTTCTGTTGGGTGAAAATATTTGAGGTCATGACTTTTTAAGCTCTGAAAATTTGGAATGGGAGTTACCAAGTAGTCCAGGACCTCCGGGAGTCTGTGCTAGAGTTTGTGGCCAGCTAAGCCCAGTCTAATTGTGTAACTATGTGGGATGACCAGGACTCAGCTCAAGAGTGGATTTACCACTGCAATCAGAATGCCTGGGCTTATAGAGCAAGGGAGTGACCCTGCCCATTACCTATGCTGAATTTGGAAGTGAATCTGTTGGAATGAATAGCTTGTAGTCTGAACCATTTGCTCCAGGGATTAAAGCAGCATAAAGGATAGTGGAATGGCTTATTCTTCTGTTCTTGCTATATCTTCTCAGTAAATATCTCTTTGTAAAAGCTAATTCATGATAATTAAATGATTGGATGATTGGTTGGATGTCATCCTTTGTTCCTGAAGAGCACCAAAATAACATCACTCTGTTAGAGTTGAGTTACAGTATGTCCAACTGTGGCTGATCAGATCAATATGAGCTCGGGATGCTCTGCCACAGGTCAGGCACAAATAGTCCCCATGAACATTTGGGACAACTTCTCTAATTTTGTGCCTCTCCCATTTCTTCTGAGCTAATTCATTTCTGCTTTGCTCATAGAGCACAGCATCTTCTCTGATGAGGGCACACCATGCTGGGTGGTCTTGTGCCAATGTCTCCCATGTCATACAATTGATTCTAAAGTTCTTAAGAGAGACCGTGTCCGTGTATCGCTTTTTCTTTTTTTTTTTTAAATTTTATTTGCATAATATATATGTGGGTAATTCTTCAACAATAGCCCTTACATAGCTTTCTGTTACAAATTTTTCCCCCCAATTCCCCACCCCTCCCCTAGATGGCAGGATATCCACTACATGTTAATTATGTTAAAATACTTGGCAAATCAAATATATGTATACATATTTCCAAACTTATCATTGTTGTGCAAGAAAAATCTTATCTACACAAAAGATATATCAGATAAAGGAAACACAATGTAAGCAAACATCAATCAAGGAGTATGAGAATGTTATGTTGTGGTCCACATTTCACATCCCTCTCTCTGGGTGTATGGCTTTCTTCAGTGAACATTTGGAGGTGGTTTGAAACATTTCATTGTTGAAGAGAGCCATGTCCATCGGAATTGATCGTCATATAGTATTGTTGTTGCCGTGTATAATGATCTCCTGGTTCTGCTCATTTCACTCTGCATCAGTTCATGCAAGTCTCTCCAGGCCTCTCTGAAATGGTCCTGCTGGTCGTTTCTTACAGAACAATAATATTCCACAATATTCATATACCATAATTTATTCAGCCATTCTCTAATTGAAGGGCATCCATTCAATTTCCAGCCTCTAGCCACTACAAAAAGGGCTGCTGCAAACATTCTCGCACATGTGGGGCCCTTCCTTCCTTTATGATTTCTTTGGGATACAAGCCCAATAGAAATGCTGCTGGGTCAAAGGGTATGCACAGTTTGATAACTTTTTGAGCATAGCTCCAAATTGTTCTCCAGAATGGCTGTATCCGTTCACAGCTCCACCAACAATACATCAGTGTCCCAGCCCTCCCACATCCCCTCCAACATTCATCATTAACTTTTCCTGTCATTTTAGCCAATCTGACAGGTGTGAAGTGGTACCTCAGGGTTGTCTTGATTTGCATTTCTCTGATCAATAGTGATTTGGAGCACCTTTTCATATGACTATAAATAGTTTTAATTTCATCCTCTGAAAATTGTCTGTTCATATCCTTTGACCATTTATTGATTGGAGAATGGCTTGAATTTTTATAAATATGAGACAATTCTCTATAAATTTTAGAGATGAGACCTTTATCAGAACCCTTAAATGTAAAGATGATTTCCCAATTTATTGCTTCCCTCCTAATCTTGTCTGCATTGATTCTGTTTGTACAAAAACTTTTTAACTTAATATAGTCAAAGTTATCTATCTGGTTTTCAATTAAGAGTTCCAGTTCTTCTTTGGACATAAATTTATTCCATCTCCATAGGTCTGAGAGGTAAACTATATTACATTCCTCTAATTTACTTATAGTATCACTCTTTATATCCAGATCATGAACCCATTTAGATCTTATCTTGGTATGTGGTGTTAGATGTGGGTCAAGCCCTAATTTCTTCCACACTAGTTTCCAGTTTTCCCAGCAGTTTTTGTCAAATGGTGAGTACTTATCCCAAAAGCTGGGGTCTTTGGGTTTATCAAAGACTAAATTGCTATAGTTATTGCCTAGTTTGTCTTGTGATTCTATCCTATTCCACTGATCGACTACTCTATTTCTTAGCCAGTACCAAATGGTTTTGATGACTGCTGCTTTGTAATATAGTTTTAGATCTGGTACAGCAAGTCCACCATCGTCAGCCTTTTTTTTTCATTAATCCCTTTGAAATTCTTGACCTTTTGTTTTTCCAAATGAACTTTGCTACTATTTTTTCTAGATCTGTAAGATAATTTCTTGGGAGTTTGATTGGTATGGCACTAAATAAGTAAATTAGTTTGGGTAGTATTGTCATTTTTATTATATTCGCTCAGTCTACCCATGAGCATTTTAAGTTTTTCCAATTGACTAGGTTTGATTTTATTTTGTGGAAAGTGTTTTGTAGTTTAGTTCATATAGTTCCTGACTATCCCTTGGCAGATAAATTCCCAAATATTTTATACTATCAACAATTATTTTGAATGGAATTTCTTTTTGTATCTCTTGCTGCTGAACTTTATTGGTAATATATAAAAATGCTGATTTATGTGGATTTATTTTGTATCCTGCAACTTTGCTAAAGTTGTGAATTGTTTCTAGTAGTTTTTTAGTTGAGTCTTTAGGGTTCTCTATGTATATCATCATGTCATCTGCAAAGAGTGATAATTTGGTTTCCTCATTACCTACTCTAATTCCTTTAATCTCTTTTTCTTCTCTTACTGCCAAAGCTAACATTTCTAAGACAATATTAAATAATAATGGTGACAGTGGGCAGCTTTGTTTCACTCCTGATCTTATTGAGAATGGTTCTAGTTTGACTCCATTACATATGATGCTTGCTGAAGGTTTTAAGTAGTGTGTATTGCTTTTTCTGATCATCTTGTGAGCACCTGCCCTATTTCAGTTCTCCATAAAATAGTCTTTCTGGCAAGTGTACATTTGATATTCATACAATGTGGCCAGTCCAATGGAGTTGGCAGTATGTGTATGTGTGTTAATCTCATTATCAATGTGGACATCCTTAGAATGTATACTGCCAAGGAAGAGTTGTCAAAACTTCATCATTTAAGGTAACTGATGGTTTCACAGATGTTTGGGGTACTGGCTGATGGAGGACCCTGTGTTTTCTTGGTGTTGATTGTTAGGGCAGCAGAGAATCAATCCATATTTTGTTACATCTTAGCTTGGGAAGCTGCATTGAGTGCACGATCATGTGCCAACAAAAAATCATGTACTAACACTCCCTCCACCGTAGTTTTGGCTTGTAGTCCAAGTTGAAGAATTTACCATCAGTATGATAGATGACTTTGAGTTTGTCTTCATTGAAGGCATTTGACAATATGGCTGAAAATATCATGCTATATGTTATATGGTATACGGCAATTAAATTATACTGGGATGTTAAGCCCTGGAAGAGATTGATAATATAAGAAAGATATTATAATTGACAATTAATATAAGGAAGTTCGCTGGAACAGGGGCTTGAGCTCATCTCATTAGGGAAAGACTATTCAGTTAAACTAGCATTGGAAATTACAGAATTAACTCTCATGAAGCATACTGAAGCAAAATTTCCTCAGTTCTGTTTGATCCAGGTTAAAGTAAAAAAAAATTTTTTTGGAAAAGCCTATATTTGTACTTTTAAGATACATATTCGAGGGATATAACAGTTGGTCCATGATCTAACAGGATCTAACAGGAGGTAGGCAAAGCAAGCAAGATGAGAAACAAGCAATGGGAAGATGAATCAAGGTGGTCATGCCCTTATCTTCACATATCATTCACACATACACGGTCTTCCTAAAAATCTATATTTATTCCAAACTGATTTCACTTTGATGTGTTGCTATTACTATATTCTACTAGGAATGACTAATAATTCCCCTTACACAAGGACTATATGTTCACTTGTATCAAGGTAAGATCATAAATCAATTCAGTGAAATTCAGTGAAAATAATTAATAATCACAAAATGAAATAATAACTCCACGAGATTTTTACAGAGAAATGAGAGGCTCTTTTAAAAGCAAGAATAGATTTCCTGTAACTAGCAAAAATAGTTTAATATCTCTGAGATTGCAATGAGGTTCATATTCAGCATCATAAGGTATCTCGAAAGAATTTGTAAATTCAGACTGCCTCCAAGTCAAGGGGGTAAATTTTATTATAATGCCATAAAGCAGGCTTAGAATCCTTAGGGGAATCAGCAGCTCAGTAGGGAGAAAATAACATTTTTTTTATGAGGAAAAACCAAGGGATAGGTTTTTCAGAATGTAAGAGTCAAGTTGCCATCACTCTATTTGATACTGCACCTATATTAGTGTAATTGTTCTGTTTATTATTTGCCAACATCTTGTTGGCATCCTCATCTTACAAGATAGCCAGTCATCCTGACTTTGCAAGATAGCTTGGGTTATAAGTTCCTAAATCTACTCCCAGACCCTGTCAATCTCCCTCAACAAATGGGACTCAAAATCATTTGGAATTGGGGAGAGAAGTGTCACCTTCTAAAGCTATTTCCAGCTGGGAGTGGGCATTATAGGTCACACTCTTCCAAGCTTAAGGGCTTAAAAGCTGTCAAAGCATTATTCAATGGGTGCTGAGTCTCAGGATAAGAAATAGGACAGTATCCAATGTTGGCCATCATTTGAATCTCTTGGAGCCTAGAGGAAACAAATCTAGAGAACTCCAAATCAAATAGCAAACATAAATAAAATTAGATTTTCCATTGAGGGGATACAAGATAACTCATAAATTACTACTCTTCACTAGCATGACTGGTCATACTAAAATCCTTTTCCTTAATGACTACACATTTTAGACTGAAAAATGTCTTCTGACCATTTTGATTACAGAAATTTGCTATAAGAGGAAAAAGAAGGGACATGATTATAATACCATCAGTCTTGTCCTTTAGGCTTGAGTCTAAAGGCACATGGCAGGATAAAACATCATTAGCTCTGTTTGACTTCTGGTAAGAGTCATAGTTGACAACCAGTCATTAGATAACAATTCCACCTCATAGCCAGTCTCAGCCCATTCAAGTGGGAAACCTTTCTGATCAAAGGAACATAATGGAAAACTGAGCCAGAAGGATCCTGCTTTAAGTTTAAGCCTAAGTCTTCCCAGTTTTTATTCCTTCCACCTGTAACAGTTCAGGATCATATCCTTCTGAGTAGCTTGTGGCATTTCTTTTGAATGGTGGATTACTGACTTGATGATCCATCAGACAATTATATCTGAATTCAAAACTCAAAAAAAATCTCAGGTACAATCCCAAGAGATTTCACCTAAAATAGCAAGTCTCCCTAATTACAGTCTAGGTCTAGAAACAATGATTTTTACTCATAAAATTTCAATAAGCAATAAAACTTTATCAGGACTCACAAACATAAGAGATTTTACTTAACATCTTTCACTTGTTTTTCTTTTATTCTTCTCAAGTTTAAACTTATCCTGGTGTAAAGACTAATTACTAGAAATCATTTCTATATTATAAACAAACTTGCAGATTCTCAGTAAAATCATTTTGTTTGAGAACTATATAACCAAAACAACCTCTTTTCCCAGGACTGATGACCTTGACTACAATGGTGGCTTCAAGAAACCTGGTAAACTTAAGGACAAGCGATAGGGATAGAGAAGGAGCTGAGCCTGCTGTTTCTGCCTGCCTGTCCCATTGATCTTTAGGTCTGCTGTGGGCTGTTCTTTTTCATTGCCCCCCTTCTTTGTCCCCCAAACATAAACATACTGTGAAGGGGAGGGAGGGAGGATAGATTAACCCTGTTGCACACCCTCATAGGGGTGGACTGTTTTGAATTCCACCAATCCAGTTAAAACTCATCCCCTCCTTTTCAATAATCAATTTTAGATTTTAACATTATGACAATAACATCAAATAACTTGGTTAACACTCTTAAAATTTTCATAAGTGATAACCAAATAGTTGTAGATATAACTTCCTTGTAAGTACAAGCAAGGTAGAAATACCCAGTTTCCTAAATTGCATTTACAATTTATATTATAAATATAATATTTATAAAACTGGATTACTAAGGTTTGATAAAATAACAACAGGTTTTAAATGAATTTTCCACCTTCTTTTAATTGTCTAGCTCATACTCTAAAAACATGCAGGTTTACTGGATGACAAGCCAAATCTGGGTTCTACAATCTCAGAAAGGACCTATTCGTTAAAAATTAATATTTACTGAGTCTCATCACTCAATAGTGGGCTCAATTGTAGGATTGTTCCTTTCCCCAAGCTATTGTTGCTCAGAGAGTTCTCAGGAGGACTTGGCCATCCCCCTCTTGATCAAATAAGTTTCTTTTTTGTTTTAGGGAGAAAACAAGAGAATTCTTAAAGTTCAGATAGAACATAATTTATCACAAAAATGTGTGAGAGTCTCATATAATTTACAGTCATTTTTCCAATTTTAGCACACACAACAATTTAAAAAGTTACATTGGGGCAGTTAGGTGGCACAGTGGATAGAGCACCAGCTCTGAAGTCAGGAGGACCTGAGTTCAAATTTGACCTCAGACACTTAACACTTCCTAGCTGTGTGACTCTGGGCAAGTCAATACTTCAGCAAAAAAAAAAAAAAAAAAAAAAAAAAAAAAAAAAGTTAAAAATGACAAATACTCTAATTTATAAGACTCTCTATTAACTAGGTATTCCATTCAAACTCAACTATTTTCTGATAGACAGAAATGCAAATTAAGACAACTCTGAGGTACCACTACACATCTGTCAGATTGGCTAAAATGACAGGAAAGGATAATGACAGGTGTTGGAGGGGATGTGGGAAGACTGGGACACTAATGCATTGTTGGTGGAACTGTGAATGGATCCAGCCATTCTGGAGAGCAATTTGGAACTATGCTCAAAAAGTTATCAAACTGTGCATGCCCTTTGACCCAGCAGTGTTTCTATTGGGCTTATATCCCAAAGAAATCATAAAGGAAGGAAAGGGCCCCACATGTGCAAGAATGTTTGTGGCAGCCCTTTTTGTAGTGGCTAGAAACTGGAAACTGAATGGATGCCCATCAATTGGAGAGTGGCTGAATAAATTATGGTATATGAATGTTATGGAATATTATTGTTCTGTAAGAAACAACCAGCAGGACGATTTCAGAGAGGCCTGGAGAGACTTGCATGAACTAATGCTCAGTGAAGTGAGCAGAACCAGGAGATTATTATACATGGCAACAACAATACTGTATGACGATCAATTCTGATGGACATGGCTCTCTTCAACAATGAAATGTTTCAGACCAGTTCCAATTGTTCAGTGAAGAAGGCCATATACACCCAGAGAGAGGGATGTGAAATGTGGACCACAACATAACATTCTCATACTCTTGATTGATGTTTGCTTACATTGTGTTTCCTTTATCTGATATGTCTTTTGTGTAGATACGATTTTTCTTGCACAACAATAAGTTTGGAAATATGTATATATATATATATATATATATATATATATATATTTGATTTGCCAAGTATTTTAACATAATTAACATGTAGTGGATATCCTGCCATCTAGGGGAGGGGTGGGGAATTGGGGGGAAAAATCTGTAACAGAAAGCTATGTAAGGGTTAATGTTGAAGAATTACCCATACATATGTTTTGCAAATAAAATAAAATTAAAAAAAAAATAAAAATAAAAATAAAAGGGAAAAACTATGAGAAAGAAAAAAAACAAAACAAAAAGGTAAAAATAAAAAAAAAATTAAAAAAAAAAGAAAAAAGAAACAACCAGCAAGATGATTTCAGAGAGGCCTGGAGAGACTTGCATGAACTGATGCTGAGTGAAGTGAGCAGAACCAGGAGATCATTATTCACGGCAACAACAATACTATATGATGATCAATTCTGATGGACATGGCTCTCTTCAACAATGAAATGTTTCCAACCAGTTCCAATTGTTCACTGAAGAAGGCCATATACACCCAGAGAGAGGGACATGAGATATGGACTACAACATAACATTTTCATGCTCTCTATTGATGTTTGCTTGCATTGTATTTCCTTTATTTGATTATTCTTTCTTGCAGATACAATGTCTTCTGCACAAAAATGATGTGTGGAAATAAGTATACATATATTCGATTTGTCAAGTATTTTGACATAATTAATATGTAGTGCATTTCCTGCCATCTAGGGGAGGGGTGGGGAGTAGGGGGGGAAAATCTGTAACAGCTTTGTAAGGGTCAATGTTGAAGAATTACCCATATATATGTTTTTTTTTTTTGCTGAGGCAATTGGGGTTAAGTGACTTGCCCAGGGTCACACAGCTGTTACGTGTCTGAGACCAGATTTGAACTCAGGTCCTCCTGACTTCAGGGCTGGTGCTCTATCCACTGCGCCACCTAGCTGCCCCCCCATATATATGTTTTGCAAATAAAAAGTATTAATGCATAAATATATACATACAAAAAAAACTATTTTCTGATAGTTTCCCAATTCACATAAACCTTTTCCTCGTTTTGTGATCTAGGAAAGGGCTATGTGCCATCTTCAAAGTACAGGCCTTCACCTTGAAATTTTCATTGACACATTCCCCAAACCTGCCCCCCTTCCCATAATCATGTAAATACAGGCTATTTACTGCTGGAGTTTTAAAGTGACAGCAAACTTCTGTTTCCAAAAATTTCCAAACTCTGTTCACATTATCAGTACAAATATTACAACCTTCTAGAAAGAAGTCCATGCTCCTTTCATTCCTACATATTTAAACTTTCTCTTTCTCCCTTTCTCTTTTTCTCCCTTTCCTCCCTTCCCCTTCTGTCTCCCTATCTTCTTCCTTTGTCTCCCACCCCCACCTACCCTTCTGCAAGCTAAGCAGTCAGGGAAAGGAAGAGGAGAAAGAGATTCTTTAAAAGGTTAGTAAAATCACCTTGGATGTTTGAAGAGGGAGAACTGAGCTCCTATTTTTACTATCAGGTCACATCCCAACATGAGATCTTTGGGAGATCTCTTAAAATTTTTCTCTTTTCTTGGTCTCTTTTTTTCTTCCTGATAGTCCCAGCTGGCAGGGAATTCAATTGCCCAGTGTGGTAGCAGCTGGTTTGGGAGGTATCTACTTGAAGAGGAGAACTCAGCTGTATCATCACCAAACTTATGGGCTAAATCCAGGATGCTCCTTTTCTCCTCAATTGTGCAGCAGGAGGAGATAATATTAAAGCCCCCCCACCTCCAATATAAATTACCCTGCTCCTTCCCTTGCTTTCAGATGGTCTGAACTTATGAATTCTTTCGAGATATCTTGTGACACTGAGCACAACCTTTATCATTTTGGTGATCCACAAGGGGAAAGTCTACTCTGTTCAACCCTCTTCAACCCAAGATAAGTCCCTCTCTCTTTAGCTAGCATTCCCCAAACATCTATGAAGATCTGGTGGGACCCCTGAGTCTTAGTGCCCGTGGGCCCCTGTGCCCAGCAAATTCCCTCTGGATGAAGGATGTTCTGTTTAGGAACTTTACATGAGCTTCTGCACTCCTGAGTCCCTGTGATCTTTGTCTCTGACTCACAGGACATTTATGATGAATTGAGTGGCTGTTGGGAGAATTCTTATGGCATCATGGGCCCCCTCTATACCAGGGAATTCTCCCTTAGCTTGTCTCTTGAATAATTGGGATAAATTTGGCCTGCACGATCTCAAAAGGAGATACCTTGGTTTTATTTGTTTTGTTTTGTTTTGTTTTGTTTTGTTTTTCTCCAACACTACCTAGCCTCAATGTGACCTAGCGGATCAGGAAGATGGCCCATCAGCAGGACCCTAAATTATAGCAACATCCTGCAGCTTGATCTCCTCTGTGGCCTGCTGAGAGAGGACAAGGGCCAAAGTTTCTTATTTCCAGGCCTTTATGGACCTCTCTCAAGATGCAATCCTGCAACAACAGTGCAGGATGTTCATAGACAAATTCACTTCAGGCATTTTCTTGACAATCTCCTCCTTACAAACTTGGGACGCTCTGTTCCATCTCTGTAGGAACCAAGTAATCTTTATCAGGAAGCTCATAAATTCCTGTTGGAGCCTCTTCTTTACCCATCAAACTGTCTTTCCACTAGTCCCCTGGACGCTGTCAATTGCATTGTTTCATCTCACTTTTGAGAAGGGGAGAGAGAGTTATTGCAATGCACAGTCACTTCTGTTTAATTTCAGCCTGTAGAGAAAAAAGAGTTTTATCTTAGGACCTACACAGATCCAAAGTTGATGTTTACCTGAAGTACTGAAGGTCTGAGTTACCTGGTGAAGTCTTTCCCCAGCAAGTTTTCAGGCAATTATTATTTTTGATGACCTAGAATGGCAATTATAGGCCTGGGGAAGAAAATCTTTAACATATTAATGGATTATGGGGTAGGTAGGTGGCCCAATGAATAGAGTACCAGGTCTGAAGTCAGGAAGACTCAACTTGTGAGTTCAAATCTGGGCAAGTCACTTCATCCTGTTTGCCTGTTTTCTCACATATAAAATGAGCTGGAGAAGAAAATAGCAAATCACTATAGTGTCTCTGCCAAGAAAACCCCAAATAGGACCACAGAGAGTCAGAACAATGCCTTCATAAAAACAAAAAATGTATTATGACAATCAAAAAACTTCTGTTTCCTTTGATTCCTTTCTCAAAATTATATGACAAGCCAATGGCAATGAAGTAACATAATTTCTTGATTTAGCATGAGGAAAACAATTATTATAAGGAAAAATAAGTATCCAATAATTATCAAGTTATTATGGAAAGATTCAAAATTAGTCCAACATTAGGAAACACAATAACCAATCAATTGATCTATAACTGTTACTCTTTCCCATTTCATCATGTTATTAATAAGATAAAAAAGAAAAATAAAGGATGATTTGGGTAAAAAGGCAATTATCTAAGGTTTATAGGTGAGTATTTGATGTTAAAACTATTGTAACAGTCTAAGGTAAAAATGTTGTCTCTCACATCCCTCCCTTTATTTCCACCTCTGCACATGCTTTATTTGTAGCAGTGATAGTGGAGAGATGTCTTGATATTTGTTTCAGAGTATGAACCAAGTATACCTGAATAACACAGCCCTGAAAAGGAGGTATTGAGCTACCCCTTTAAACGCAAATCGTTCTGACTTTCATTGAATGGTCAATGTTAGATCCAACCCAAGCCTCTATGGCTCATTGTTTAGGTTCTGATGACTTAGAATTAATTTAAAAAGCAATTGTTTTTCTGCTCTGGCCAGAAACTCTGAGGATCTTCTGCCAGATTGATAGGCATTGAATGGATTTGGCCTCAGACAAACTGAGACCTGAGAAAGATCTTAATTTAGAAAGACTGAGTCACCTACTGCAACCAAGGTCATTTGTCTTGCTTGCCACTGGACTCAGATGACTGGAGGAGTGCAGTTCTGTCTCATTTAGATCCAATTCACATTCAAGATATTGTCATCATATCATTAGTTTTTTTCTAGAATGAAGGACAAATTACAATACTATTAACATATATATTTTTTTTAATAAAGGCTAGTTTTTATTACAAGCAAAAAAAGCAATAACAGTTTTCTGGTCTTTCAATAAAGACTAGGAAAGTTTCTCCCAAAATACAGCCACCTATTGCACGTCACTGAAGTAAGGTCACCCAGCTGAGCAGGTAACCCCAAACTCCTCTTAATGTTTATATAGCACTTTAAAGTTGGCAAAGATATCCTATCTTATATGAACTTCATAGCAGCCCTGGGAGATAGGGGCTTCAGGGACAACTGCTCCTGTCTCCATTTTATAGGAAATGTACACAGCAAGGTCAAGAGATTTTTCCAATCACAAAGCTGGTGTCAGAGTCAGAATTTAAGTCAAAGCCTTCCTGACTCCAAGTCCAATCCTTAACATTATATCTCACATTAACATATAAATTTTAAGGAATATTATAATATGATGATTTTATGTACAAAAGTAAAACAAACTGCCCCCTATTTCAAGAATTTTAAGGGTCGGGGATAGAGCACCAGCTCTGAAGTCAGGAAGACCTGAGTTCAAATCTGGTCTCAGACACTTCCTAGCTGTGTGACCCTGGGCAAGTCACTTAACCCCAGTTGCCTCAGCAAAAAAAAAAAAAAAAGAATTTTAAGGGTTCTTGTTAGTCCAAATAAGAGCACAGGATAGACAGGTAAATCACAGTTTATTTACTCAAAAGTATAATAAACACTGTAAGTAGGTAATGGATGTGTGGGTGTTTTAATTCTTCAGGAGACATACATAGATATACATATACATGTAAATGTATATATACATACATACATATATACATATGTATGATATGTTCAGGACCAAATGACATAAGCTAAGAAAAGTAATTGCTAGTCCCAAATGATGTGTTTGGGGTTCAGCATCAAAAGATGAGATCGGTGTAGGTACTAAATGTTGGGGTGAAGAATTCCGAATGGCCGTTCTCTTTGGCAAAAGGTAGGTTTCTTTAGGAGAAGAGATTATAGACAAAATGAATAAATACAGTAGACACCAGAAATGGTAAATATGAAATAGAGTGGGAGAGCATATAGTTAGCAAGGAAAGGGGTTTTATTAATTAATGATGGAAAAGACAAATTCTCTAGTGGAACTTAAAATTAAACAGGAAAAACCTTTTTCTCCTTAATTAAACAGGAGAAACCCATTTCTCCTTACTTACAATAAAACAGGAGAAACCTATTTCTCCTTACTTACAATTAAACAGGAGAAATCCCATGAGGTTGGAGTATACCCTTAGCTGGAAGGCTAAATGGCAAAATAGATTTAACATCTTAAAGGAGTTAGCTGTAAGAAGGAGAAAGACACCATGCAGCCTGATGGGGATGACATGGAGGAGGCAGAGTATTTAATGGGCTGGGACCCCAAGAGGGATTTGGCAAAGATGGTATGAGCCATGGACAGATTTACAGGGAGATTTACCCTCAGGGTTGTCATAACTCCAGTTTCTGACTGAACAGTGCAAGGTGGGGCCACCCACGACCTCCACAGGAGTGGGACTAGGAGGTTCACCTGATTGCTATCAGTGCTCTTCCCTGCCTGCCCCAGGGAGCAATTCCATCCATATCTCATTCTTTTTCTGCCAACCGGTTACTCAGGAATTCATCATATACACATTTATGTACTGTTGCTGTCCTTTGTTCTTGAAGAGGACCAAGATAACATCCGTATGTTAGAATTGAGTTAGAGTGTCTGACTGGACTGGCTGATCAAACCAGTATGAGCTCAGCGTGCTCTGCCATGGGTCAGACACAAATAGTCCATATGCATATTTGGGTGGACTCTCTAACTGCACACCTCTTGTTTCTTCTGAGCTAATCCAATTCTTCTTTCCTCATAAAGCCCAGCACCTTCTTTGATGAGGGTACACCATGCTGGGTGGTCCTGTGCCAAGGTCTACCATGTCCTACAATTGATTCTAAAATTCTTAAGAGAGACCTTGTATCACTTTTTCTGACCACCTTGTGAGCATCTGCCCTGTGTGAGTTCTCTATAAAATAGTCATTTTGGCAAGCATGCATTTGGTATTCGAACAATATGACCAGCCTAATGGAATTGTGCTCTCTGCAGTAGGATTGGAATGCTTGGCAGTTTCGTTCCAGAAAGGACCTCAGGGTCTGGTATTTTATCCTGTCAGGTGATCTTCAGAATCTCCCTAAGATAGTTCAAATGGAAACAATTGAGTTTTCTGGCATAGAGCTGGTATATTGTCCAGGTGACGTCTGTAGAATGTCAGTTTGGTATCTATGTGTATATTGTATATACTTGTATATACATAGACAAATCCTTTCTTCCTGAGCTACACATGCCAGAGCAACAGATTCCTGCAAAGCAGTTTTACTGAGATCAGGTAGGACTTATGGGCAGGAGAAGATACTTATTAAAACAAAAGATGCTTAAATTGTTACAAAGGAAATGTAGTCTTGTTAGCTTAGCCATTTATATTAAACCACAAGAAACAAGCATCTACTTTATTATTTAATTAATCATATTTATTAAGTCCATGCTACTTGTTCTATTAGGGAGAACAAGGGGAGGGTTCCTGGAACTATTGAGGTCCTGTAAGTCTTTTTGTTTGTTTGTTATCATAAATTGATTAGAAAGAAGAGAGTAGTGAAAGAGACATTCAATATTGTAAAAAAGGTATCATAGAAAAAAAGAAAGAAAAATAGCAAATAAAAGATAAAATAGAGTCTGTAATATTTTCCCAAAAATCCAATTTCAACACCTTCTAATTAGAAGTAAATTACCTTAAAATAAAACTAAACTAAGATCGAATCAAATGAGATAGTTATAAAATCTTTAACACAGTGTCTGGCAAATTAAAAAATACTACATAAGTGTTAGGCCTAGGGAAGACCATAATTTAGAGAGAATAAGGTCTCCCACTATTCTGAGCCATCACCAGTTCTATTGACTTTTATCTTGCCATTGGACTTTTATGATTCTGCAGAGAAAAGTGAAGTTGATGACTTTTGCACAACTCTGCCTCACTTAAATTCAATTCACAAGTCAAGCTATCACCCAATTATGCCATTGGTCCTTTATGAGAGCAGAGGATGTATAACAACATTTTATTTATTTACTTATTTGTTATTATTTTAACACACATTGCTTTATGAATCATGGTAGGAGGAAAAAATCAGAGCAAAAGGGTCATGGAAGAGATTTAAAACAAAACAAAACAAAAAACAAAACAGAAGGGGGCAGCTAGGTGGTGCAGTGGATAGAGCACCAGCCCTGAAGTCAGGAGCCCTGAGTTCAAATTTGGTCTCAGACACTTAGCACTTCCTAGCTATGTGACCCTGGGCAAGTCACTTCACCCCAATTGCCTCAGCAAAACAAACAAACAAACAACAACAAAAAAAAAAAAAAAAAAAAAAAAAACAGAAAAAAGAAGTGAACATAGCATGTGTTGATTCAGTTTCTCTAGTACTTTTTCTGGATGCAGATGGCTTTTCTGTCCAAAGTCTATTGGGATTGTTTTGGATCACTGAACCACTGAGAAGAACCAAGTTGTTCATAGTAGATTGTCGCAAATTCTTGTTGTTATTGTGTACAATATATTCCTGTTTCTATTTGTTTTGTTCAGCATCAGTTCATGTAAATCTTTCCAGGTCTATCTAAAATCAGCTTGTTCATCATTTTTTTATTAAAGCTTTTTATTTGTATAACATATATAGGGGTAGTTCCCCAAAATTGATCTTTACAAAGCTTTCCATTACAAATTTTACCCCCAGTCCCCTCCCCTCCCCTAGATGGCAGGAAGTCCACTACATGTTAATAATGCTGAAATGCTTGAGAAGTTATGCAAGAAAAATCCTATCTACAAGAAAAAAAAAGTATCAGAGAAAGGCAACACAATGCAAGCAAATGTCAATAGAGATCATGAAAATGTTACGTTGTGGTCCATATTTCATTTCCCTCTCTCTGGGTGTATATGGTTTTCTTCAGTGAACAATTGGAACTGGTTTGAGACAATTCTTTGTTGCAGAGAGCCATGTCCATCAGAATTGATCATCATGTAATACTGTTGTTGCTGTGTATGATGATCTCCTGGTTCTGCTCGTTTCACTCAGCATCAGTTCATGCAAGTCCCTCCAGGCCTCTCTGAAATCGTCCTGCTGGTCATTTCTTACAGAGCAATAATATTCCATAACATTCATATACTATAATTTATTCAGCCACTCTCCAATTGATGGGCATCCCTTCAGTTTCCAGTTTCTAGCCACTACAAAAAGGGCTGCCACAAACATTCTTGCACAGGTGGGTCCCTTTCCCTCCTCTAAGATCTCTTTGGGATATAGGCCCAGTAGAAACACTGCTGGGTCAAAGGGTATGCACAGTTTGACAACTTTTTGAGCATAGCTCCAAATTGCTCTCCAGAATGGTTGGATCCGTTCACAGTTCCACCAACAATGTATTAGTGTCCCAGTTTTCCCACATCCCCTCCAACATTCATCGTTATCTTTTCCTGTCATTTTAGCCAATCTGACAGGTGTGTAGTGGTACCTTAGAGTTGTCTTAATTTGCATTTCTCTGATCAATAGTGATTTGGAGCAACTTTTCATATGACTAGAGATGGTTTTAATTTCATCATCTGAAAATTGTCTGTTCATATCCTTTGACCACTTATTTATTGAAGAGTGGCTTGAATTCTTATATATATGAGACAATTCTCTATATATTTTAGAAATCAGGCCTTTAGCAGTTCATCATTTTTAATAGAATAATAATATTTCATTATACTACAATTTGTTCAGCCATTCCCCAATTGAGGGGCATCCACTTATTTTCCAATTTTTTGCTACCACAAAAAGAACTGCTACAAACATTTTTGGCACATGTGGGTCTTTTTCCTTCTTTTATGATTTCCTTGGGATTCAAACCCAGTAATGACATTGCTGGGTCAAAGACTATGCAGCTTTATAGGTCTTTGGGCATAGTTCCAGATTGCTCTCCAAAATGTTTGGATTATTTGGACATTGTTGGACAACTCCACCAACAATGCATCAGTGTCCTAGTTTTCCCACATCCTCTCCAACATTTATCAGTATCTTTTCCTGTCATCTTAGCCAATCCATAAGTATGAGGTGGTACTTCAGAGTTGTTTTAATATGCATTTCTCTAATCAATACTGATTTAGAGCATTTTCTCATATGACTACAGATGGCTTTAATTTCATCATCTAAAAACTGTCTGTTTATATTCCTTGACCATTTATCAATTGTGGAATGACTCGCATTCTTATAAATTTGACACAGTTCTTTATATATTTTAGAAATGAGATCTTTATCAGAAATACTGGCTGTAAAGATTTTTTCCCAGCTTTGTACTTCCCTTTTGATCTTGTTTCTGTTGGTTTTGTTTATGCAAAACCTTTTTAGTTTAATGTAATCATAGTTGTCTGTTTTACCTTTCATCATGTTCTCTAGTTCTTCTTTGCTCATAAATTCCTCCCTTTTCCAAAGATTTGATAGATAAATTATCCCTTGTTTCAGTATATTGTTCAGATATACAATAATAAAGAACTTCTCCAAATTTTGACATAATTTTCCAGCCACTTAGTTACCTAGGATATAAATAGTATGTGTGGGGAGCAGGGCTCAAGAAAAGTGGTTACCTTATTTATGTATAACTTGCTGATAATCTATTTGTGTTCATCTATTCAAATACATAGCAGCCTTATTTTCCACCAATCTCTTCTAGACCATGCTAGATATTTGCATTTAAAGCAAAAGCATTTAATATCAACTTAATATAAAGTGAATCACATGGTAAATTTCCAATTCTCCTGTCCTCCCAACATAGCTAGAGAGGGACATATTAGTTTAAATAAATGAGTGTGTCTGGAATTGTCTTTTCTGCATTTTGACCAGTAGCTAGCAAGAGCTTCAGTTTCGGGGCAGTGTCCATATCTGCACCAAAGTTATTGTCTATACCAGGGACATTTTCTGCATAGTTATCTTTGACACAACCCACAGTGTACAGGAATAAGGCACCCTGGAAATGTTGTGTCAGAGTTTTCTTCAGTGAGTTAATGTTGAAACTATGAGCAGGCCAAAGCTGCTTTGTGTAAGCTTCTATTGTTAGATTGCAAACTTTGTGAGGGAAGGGATAATTTCTTTTATTTCATCCATTTTCCCCACAGAACAGGATATTTAATCTCATTGAATCACACCATGGGAAGAGTATCATTTCTTTCCTCTTATCTCTGTTCTGTGATGGGATGGAATGAAAACCTCCCTTGGAACCACCCTTTACCTTCTGTGGGAGAAATCATGTTACTAAATTTTTCTAAGTCTAGGGTAGATTAAGGAAGATAAAGAAGTGTATTGCAGTATCTTTCTTCCAACATTCTCTGGTCCTTGAAGAAACTCCCTGAAATGAATTTCATGGATTTGGGGGTAAAAATCCATTCAAACTTCATTTTGGATTTTGCTTCTCTGAAGTAAAGGAACATCCAATGCCCAGTAGCAGCTAGGGTGGTGGCAAGAGCAAGAACAAGAGCTGAAAAGAAGTAGAAACCTTGTGCACTATGAAAGAAGGGGCAGATATAAAGTGCAATGGAATGAGATTTGAGACTGCCCATGAGGGTTATACCTACTCTGAAATACAGCTGTGGTAAGATGAATTGACTTCAGTCAGCTATTCCTTTCCCTGTTCCAAGTGATTATTCAGGAAATTTCACGTTTTAATACTGGCCAAATCCTTTCTTTTGGATTATCTTCAACCCTTCTCCTTATAGTTTTACTAGCTGTTTACATAATATTGAG
Source organism: Myrmecobius fasciatus (assembly GCA_023553655.1). Classification (NCBI taxonomy): domain Eukaryota; kingdom Metazoa; phylum Chordata; class Mammalia; order Dasyuromorphia; family Myrmecobiidae; genus Myrmecobius; species Myrmecobius fasciatus. Next base: position 2,132 of record JAJPUD010011015.1, on the reverse strand, counting down.
CATTATATTTCAGCAATCTCTTCTAGACCAAGCTAAATATTTGCATTTAAAGCAAAAGCATTTAATATCAACTTAAGTGAATCTGGGTTATTCTCCAGAATGGGAAAAAAAGAGGAATAGATCCCAAGGGCCATCCTGCAACTTATTTGAAAGCCTCATATAGTTTAGGTTTTAGGCTACTTAATTATTTCAATAAACTACATGGTCATTGAGTGAATTTTCAAAGCCTTGTGAGGGATAATTACAAAATTGGGATTGAACTCAAAGAGATGATTTCCCATTTTTGGTAACTGGAGTGGAGGATATTTTAAGTCATCTCTCTGGAAAACTGTTTAATTTGGGGGGTCAGATACAGCAATGTATGACCTTGAAATTGATGAGATAGCTTGAAGGCCAAGTAATCCATTACATCACTAGATGGTTAATCACACCATCCGCTACTCTCAGTGAATTGTAGAAAACAAGGAAACAAAGCCAGTAGTGGGTATATAGCTCTGGAGTGGTGTGGGTGTGTGGGTGGTGAGAATGGTGGATGTCAAGCTGATAGGAAGGACATGTTGGAGAGGATTTAAAAAATGAGGACCCCAAGACTGAGACTGTTAAATTTAATCAAGGAGGCAGTATTGACCTCTATGATCAGTTCTGGCTCCATAAATGGTTTCACCTTTTTTCCAATCATTGGATGAAGATTTCTGGTGTGAGAGACTCTATGACCAGGCAAGGCATCCTATTCTACTTTGGATAGTTTTGTGAGAAAGTTATTCCCTATAATTTTTCTTTAAGAAATGACAAGGAGGCTGATTTCAGAAAAGCCTGGAAAGACTTACATGAACTGATCTAAGTGAAGTGAGTAGAACCAAGAGAACATTGTAAACAGTAATAAAATTATGTGATGATCAACTGTGATGGACATGGTTCTTTTTAACAAGTTGATTCAAGGTAATTCCAACAGACTTGTGATGGAAAGAGCCATCTGAATACAGAGAACTATGGAGACTAAATTTTGTTTTATTCTTCTTGCACAGTATGGTGAATATGAAAATATATTTAGAAGAATTGCATATTTAACCTATAATGGATTGCTTGTCATCTATGGAATGGGTTGGAGGGGAGGGAATTTAGAACACAAATTTTGCAAAAGTGAATGTTGAAAACTATCTTTGCATATATTTGGGGAAAAAGCTATTAAGAAAAAAAAAGTTATCCCTTATATAAAGCTTAAATCTAATTGAAACTTTCATTCATTATTCCTAGTTTTGCTCTCTGAAACCCAAGCAGGACAAGTCTAATCTACCTGACCACCTTTCAAATACTTGAACATTCCCAGTTCCTTCAATAATCCTAGTAAAGCCATCCTGGCTGCACTCTCTCCAATTTATCAACATTTTTTGAAAATGAAGTAACAAGTAGAAAGATTGTAGTAACAAGTAGAGTCACAAAATCCAAGTTTTATCACTTACTGCCTATGTGACTTTAGGCAAGTCAAATAATTTCTCTGGAACTCGGTTACTTCATTTGCAAAATGAGTTAAGGTCCTTTCCAGCCCATATTCACTGTTGACAGTACTTATGTATTCTTCCTCAATATTCTTCACATCTCCTTTTTCTTCCACCTGCCTCAGTCCCTTTTCTTCTCTCACCGGTAGTATTGCTATAGCCTCCAAATTGGGGCTGATTTAGTTTTCCTCTCCAATCCACCCTTCATCTCTTGGAAACCTTGACTTCCTTCAAAGTTTAGTGAGGTTGGCTTTTTAAAAAAATTTTTTTTTTAATGCAAAGCCTTTCCCTGATCCTTATAAGTTTTTTCTTCCTCCATAAATTCTTATTTTATCTGTGGAATGTGAACTCCTTGAAGTCTGGGACTATTTTATTCTTGCCTTTGTATCTCTAGTACATCACCTTAGCAGAGTTATAATCAGAATCAAAGCAAAAGGTACTTACACCCAAGGGTTAGAGTTCAGGGTTTCCCAAGGTAGCCTGTCTTCCCCATATCTCCACAGTTCAGACTTGAGTTGCCATCCATCAAGTGACTGTACTCAGACTGTCTACTATTATACCCAATCTATTATACTGTTTTCCCCCAGGCAAAAACATTTTTAATTATGGCAGAATCTTTTTCTTTTTTGGGGGGGG
>JAJPUD010011014.1:15301-57301 GCA_023553655.1 Myrmecobius fasciatus | reverse complement strand
AGCCTTGTTTTAATAGATAGACTGTCATGTGGTGAGTTACTGAATAGCATGGAGTTTACTTTTTTATTTCAAAGACAGGCATGTTTTAAGTTAGAGGAAAGTCAGAGCAACCTTGTGACTAAATAAGAAAAAAGTAACTCTTTTTTATTTCCTACATAATTCATCCATGGTCCTTGGGCTTCCTCTCGGAAAAAGCTACATTTAATATTGGAGATGTGACTGAATCATGACCTTGTGTCTTGATGGTTTCAGCACATGATATTCCACCTGCCCTTTTGCGCAATGGGAGAAAGGAAGTCATGTTTTTTGCACCAGGACAATAATCTGAGGATTATTGCAAACACAGTTCTTATGATAATACCATGTGACTAATATCCTGCTGTGAGAGCAAAGGCAGGTTTAATTTTCCTGGGGTTTTCTACCAGGTTAGAAATTTGATTAAGAAGGAAGAAGGTAGGCAAGTTTGCTTCTGGATATATCTTCTTTCCTTCTCCCCTCCTCACCCAACCAGGACATTCTAATCCATGAGATAAAAATCTTTAATTTTTAGCGTCAAATCTGAGGCTTATTTCTCCAGAAACACATTTCCAACTCTCATTAGCAAAAAAGTAGGCTGATCGAAAGGTAGATAAACCAGCTTGAGTCACTCTGAAGGAATTAAAATTGCTTCATGTTACAAAAGGTTAAGACCTGAGTTTTGAGGGTTTTATTAGATGGACTATATACAGTTACAAGTACATTGATTTATTTCCTGAGATACAAGTTGATATTGGTAATATGCTGCATCCCACTTGTATTCACCATGCCACCAGGGCCTATAGCTCTGATTTTTTTGTGGGTTAACCTTCTGTCAAACCCTTCAGGCTATTCATTGAGCATCTCATGCATTCTAAATTCCAGCCACACTGGCCTGTTCATATTTCCTGTGCACAACATTCCACATCTCTCTTCCCATGGCTTTGTACAGGCTGTCCCTTTCCCTGGAATACTTTCCCTTCTTACCTCTTCCACTTACCACCCAAGGATCTCTTTCTCTAAAAGCCTTAGCTCAAGTTCCTTCTACAAGGAAGGAAGAAATATAGGAAGAAAACATTTATTAAAGACCTACTCTATGTCTGGCCCTGTGCTAAAGCACTTGAAAAGTACCACCTCATTTTATCCTCATAACCACCCTGTAAGGTAGGTGCTATTATTATCCTTATTTTACAGTTGGGGAAATTAAGGCAAGCAGAGGTTAAGTGATTTGCCAAGTTGCACGGTTCAGGTCTTCCTGACTTCAGGCTGAGTGCTCTATGTATTTTGCCACCTAGACCACCTAGCTTCAAGAGGCCTTTGCCCCAGCTGGTGATGCACTGGTTCCAAATTGGTTTGGAATGTATTTTTAAATTTACTGACCTGTTTTTATGTTATTTCCCCCTAGTAGTATGTAAATCCCTTGAAGGCAGAACTGTTTTGATTTTTATTTTCTATCCCCAAGCCTACCTAGCATCGTGCCAGGCCCATAATATTTAATAAATGCTTGTTGAACTGAATCTCCATATCTTGGCTCCGGTGCTCATTTATCTGACAGGGAACATTTGCCATTTTGACAACTGTAGCACAAGCTGATGCTAATAGGAGAACAAGTCATCTCTGCTACTTCTTCTGCCATAGCTTCCGGAGAGGGAGCCCTCCCTTCCCTCCTGGCAAAGGGACTTCTGGATGTTTAAAAATAAAGTGACCCTTGTGGAGTAAGAGAAGGAATGCAGAGGGAGGGGGATGAGCGGAGGGTTGGGCACAGCTCTAGAAATACCCACCTTCCCATCCTCTTTCTGAATGTCTGTCCTTGTGAATATGATTAGGAACTGTTAAGTTTTCTACTGGCATGCTAGGGGATGTACCTAGCCTCTTGTAGGTCTAAGACATGGTTTCCTCATACAGTTTTCGGTCTGGAGTTCCCTGGAGTGCAGACTAGGACTGAAATGGGATAAAAAAAGATGTAATTTGCTAATCTTGCACCAAGGAGCTAGAAATCAGTCTGTCTGGGTGCTTTTATGCTGGTGCTGCACAAATTAAAGTGGCTTGATATGATGACTATTTAGTCAACATCTTCTCTTCTAATGTCTCATTAATGGCTTTTTGCTAGGAAAGCTTCATTTCCACCCCTATGCCCATCCTGACAGCACTCTAAACCATAGTAATCTTCGGAGGGTTAAATTGCTGACATTAGTAGAAGGTAGAGCATCATCACTAAGACAAGGAGGATGGAGATAAATATGGAAATAGTTTTTAAGTCATTAATTAGTAAAGGTTTAGAATAATTCCTCTAGAATCCTAGAAGGGTGCATGATGAGTGCAAATGAATGACTAATAACTTCAAGTGGATCTGGAATGCCCTTTGACTACCAGAAAATGCTTTCCCCCAACTTGATCAGTTGTAATTTTCACCTCAGCTTGGAAGAGGGCATGTTAGTCTATTTCAACCAAGGCTTCAGCTTAAAATGTTGAAGATTGCTATTCATACATATTAAATATACAATTTTCTAACATTTCAGGGGTGCTTTTTGCTTTTTGTCACATTAATTTCTTAATATTCCCCTTCTGGCCCCTTACCTATCAGACCTTCCCTTGTAATAAAGATTAAAAAAAAACTGAACAAAAAAATTAAGCAAAACTAGCCAAGCATCAGTTTTATCTGACATATGTGCAACATTGAATACCTATGGTGTCTCCATTTTTTTAATGAAAGGAAGGGAAATATATCTTCTCTCTTCTTCAGAGTCATGCTTGGTTATTATAATCATCCAATGTTCAATTGTATTGCTAATTCCCTGTTTTATTTATTATATAGAGTGCTGTCCAGGTTCTTCATACTTCACTGCTTTCATTCATATGTCATCCCATGTTTCTCTGAATTATTCATATTTTTTCTAATGATATGATATTTCATTGCATTTATATATCACACTTGGTTTTGTCATTCCCCAATAAATTGGTACCTGCTTTTTTGCCCCAGTTTTTGCCACCACAAAAGTCTACAGTAGGAGTAGCACGTGTTTTGTATAGATTGGGGCTAGTCTTGAAGGAAATGGGCATGCTCTTTGCCTTTTTGCCTCCATAGATATAAATATCAGCCTATTGGGAGTTAGTACCTGAGGTTTTAGTGGGATTCCTATTGACCCACAGGAACATCTTTCTACCTAGCATTGCTAATTGCCATGGTAACTACAGAATTTGAGAGGAATAGTAATTTATCTGCATTAGTATTCTTTTTTAATTTTAGGAAATGTATCCTTTTTTAACCTCATTCTAGTAAAGTCACTTTTATTGCATTTTATGGGCCATATGTGTCTCATTGCATTGGATATCTGTGAGTGAATCATTAGACAGACTTGAATTAGGCCAGGCCCAGATTATAGTGTTAACATAAACTCTTATAGATCATATTGTATCAACATTTAACTTATTCATGAAGTAAGGCTTAGAGGGGATCACTAACTCCTATTTTTGCAGTCCCTGGGTAAGCTTTGATTTCTCCTCCTATCTTTACTTAATCTGATACTCAGCTTTGAGCATTGAATGCCCTGGGAATTTGGAGATCTCTATTATAAGCTCAGTACAGTTTTGTGATTGTAGACAAATCACTTAATCTCTGAACTATACTTTCCTCATTTGTACAATGCAGAAATTAGATAAAATTTGTTCAGTCTATTTCATTGGTAAGTTTTTTTTTTTCCTGAGACAATTGGGGTTAAGTGACTTGTCCAGGGTCACACAGGTAGGAAGTGTTATGTGTCTGAGGATAGATTTGAACTCAGGTCCTGCTGACTTTAGGGCTAGTGCTCTATCCACTGCGCCACCTAGCTGTCCCCATAGGTAAATTTTTATGTTGACATTTTGTATTTTTACATCATCCATTTCCAGTTTTATTTCTCCTTATATCCTTTTTCAGGGAATCATCCTTTGTAGCAAAGAAGGAAAAAAAAAAAATCAGTAAACCACATGTTAACCAAGTGTGACAATATATTCCACGTTGTACAAATGTGGTGTCCTCCACTTCTACAAAGGGGTGGATTTTCTTTGATGTTACACTTAGTCATGATAATTTCACAGGGTTCCATTGTGTTGTTTCCCTTTAGATTGTTGTTGTCATTAAGCATATTATTTTCTTAGGCTTATTTTGGTCTGCTTCAGATTCCCAGCTTCATATTGTTTCTTAAAGCACAGCAATATTGCATCACATTCAGCTATCATTTTGTTAGCCATTCCCCAGTCACTGAGCATTAACTTTGTTTTTGCTATTTGTTATTACACAAAATGCTATGAATATTTTAGTGTGTATTGAACTTTTCTTTCCAACAAACAGTATTTACCCTAGTCTAAGGCTAATAGTGTAGGAATACAAAGACAAAAAATGCTTTCTGCCTTCAGGGAGCTTCCATTCAACAACTTTTTCAAATTATTTTTTTTAATTAAAGATTTTTATTTTTAAAACATATGTATGAATAATTTTTCAACATTGACCCTTGCAAAACCTTGTATTTCAATTTTTTCCTCCCTTCTCCCACCCCCTCCTCTAGATGGCAAGTAATACAATATGTTAATCATATGCAATTCTTCTGTACATATTTCTACAATTATCATGCTGTATTAGAAAAATCAGATCAAAAAGGGAGAAAAATCAGATCAAAAAGGGAAAAAAATGAGAAAGAAAACAAAATGCAAGCAAACATCAACAAAAAAGAGTGAAAATCCTATTCTTTAATTACAGCTTTTTATTTTCAAAATATATACATGAATAATTTTTGATTCACCTCTACAAAACCCTGTGTTCTTATTTTTTCTCTACCTTTCTCCCATACCCTCCCCTAGTTGGAAAGTGAGCCAATATATGTTAAGCATATGCAGTTCCTCTATACATATTTCCACAAATATCATGCTACACAAGAATAGTCAGATAAAAAAGAAAAAAAATGAGAAAGAAAACAAAATGCAAGCAAACAATAACAAAAGAGTGAAAATACTATGTTATAGTCTTCATTCAGTTCCCACTGTCCTCTCTGGGTACAGATGGCTTTCTTCATCACAAAATCATTGGAACTGGTCTGAATTACTTCATTGTTGATGAGAGCCATGTCCATCAGAATTGATCATAGTATAATTTTGCTGTTGTCATGTATATCTATTCAAGAACTTTAAACCAGTAAGGAAATGAAAATTTGATAAGGTTGAGGACACTATGGGAAAAAGGAAGGGTTTCATTTAGAAGGTGGCCCCTGAAGGAAACTAATGATTTTAAGAGGTAGAGAAGAGAATGAATTCCAAATAGCTTCTTAGCATCTTCCAAGGGCCCAAAGGAAGAAAATATTTTGAAATTTAGGGTTTTCTCCAAGTTTGTTTCTTGCTTGCTCTTGTTCAAATTCTCTTTTGTAGAATTTTATCAGAAGTAGTTATGATTGAAAATTACTATATTAATAATCTACATCTGCTCGAACACCTACATTTGCATGCAGCATTGAAGTAAGTTTGGCAGTGTACTCACAGCAGAGTTTAGGTTTTGTTTCTTGGGAGGGAACAGTGGTGAAATGCTCATTCTTTCCCCCCTTTATATATTGACACTGTTTATTGGACATGGCATAGAAGGAATTATTTTCTTTTTCTTAATTTTATTTTTATTATAGTATTTATTTTTCCAAATACATGCAAAGATAATTTTCAAAATTATTTGAAAAGCCTTGTGTTCCAAATTTTTTCTCTTCCTCCCTATCCCCTCCCCAAAATAGCAAGCAATCTTATATAGGTTAAACATGTGCAATTCTTCTAAACATATTTCCATATTCGTCATGTTGTATAAGAAAGATCAGATCAAAAGGGGAAAAAAAACCAAGCAAACAAACAGCAACAAAAAGTGAAAACAGTCTACGTCAATCTATATTCAGTCTCCGTAGTTCTCTAATTGTGGATGACTCTTTCTATCACACGTCTATTGTAATTGTCTTAAATAACCTCATTATTGAACAGAGCCAAGTTAATCACAGCTGATCATCACATGATCTTGTTACTGTGTACAGTGTTCTCTGCTCACTTCGCTAGCATCAGTTCATTTAAGTCTTTCCAGGAAGAAGGGATTCTTTCCCTGTAGAAGTTGGACTAGAGGGTCTCCAAGATCTTTTTGAACTCTCAGGTTCTGCGATTTTGAATCTATTACTCAAAGTTATGAAGTTGAAGTGGGAGGCAAGGAACCCAAGTTCTAGTCACTATTTTTCCACTAACTGGTTGACATTAAACAAATTATTCCTTTAGCTGTTGGTTGCTTGATTTGACTGTATGTTGTTAACTCCTTGAGAGCAGGGACTATCTTTTATCTCTTTTTGTGTTTCCAGTGTTTAGTCAGGCACATAGTTGCTCCTAAATAAATGCTTGTTGTTGATTAATTTATAAAAAAGTGGATCGTTAGATGATTTTTAAGATTCTTTCAAGTTTTCAGTTGCTCCAAATCTATGAGAAGACAGATTTCCTGTTAAGGAAATTGGGGAGGTTAAGGAGCTGGGGAATATTGAGGTAAAATTGCTCATTCCTTTTTGAGTTTTATTTTCTTGCAGTCAGATTGGTCTCAGATTTCATACACATAGGCTTTAGATCATAGATCTGAAAGTGGAAACAATCTTAGATGTCATCTAGTCCAACTTCCTCATTTTTCAGATTAGGAAATTGAGGGCCAGAGATGGTGACATGCCCAAAGTCACTTGAATTCAGTTCCTGTTACTCCTAAAGTCAATGTTCTTTCTGTTCCTGTATTTTAATTAGCACCATATTTTTTTTTTCCAGTTTCCAACAGTGGGTCTTCCCTGCCATCTGCTTTTATTCTTCCAAATCTCATGTTGTTGAGTACTTCTGGAAGTCAGAAAACACTGAGGCTGGGTCCTCAGTCTTTTTATATTATTTAAGCTCAAATGTGCCTTTACTTCTATACACCAGTCTTTCTACTTGACTCACTACTACCTTACTCACTAAGGCTGCTAAAATCTTTTATACCCAGCTTCACTCTTACTTTCTCTTTTTATTTTCTCAGCATATGACTTCACTTTTTACTTTACTGAGATGAGACTTAATTCCCCTCATATCATATGGCCCTGCCCACTATGATTGTCCTTGCTATTCATAAACATGTCCAGATCTCCACTGTCCATAAAAACAAAAAAACCTTCTCTGTTCTGTCCTATCCTAAAACTCCATAATAACATATTTCTCCTTATTTTCAGTCCTCACTCCTAGAAAGAACAATCTGTACTTGCTTCCTCTACTTTTTCACCCTTTATTCACTTTCCAGAAGATCTTTACAATTGGACTTCTGATTGCTTCATTTTGCAGGAATGTTTTTTTTTAAAAGGTCACCAGTGACCTCTCGCTTGCTAAATCTAATGACCTTTTCTCAATCCTCATATTTTTCCCTCAATCCTTATTTTATGTTCCTCCAACGTTCTGTGCTATTGCCCAACCTCGTTTCTTTCTCCTCCATTGCCTTCTGAAATCCGCTTTCTCATTGTTCTTCCACCTGTCTCACTACTCCTTCTTAATCTCTTGTCTTTCCCACTAAATATGGATGTCCCTAAGCTTTTGTCCATCTCTTCATTGCCTACATTTTTACCCTTGACAACTTTATATATGCTCATGGCTCAGTTATCACTTCTTTATAGATCTACATGTCCAAATCTAAAGTGTCTATATCCATGTAGATCAATCAGTCTGAACTATGTGTCTTTTCCCTGAATTTTACTTTCTTGGATGTCCAATAGCATTTGCAATTCACTGTCAAAACTGAACTCGTGATCTCTTTCCTCCTAACGTCATTCTTCCCTTTCTCACAACTTTACTTTTTCAGTTGATGAGACTCCCGGCCACCTAAGCTTGAAATCTTCAATTGATTCTTCTCCCTTGAACCTCATATATCAAGTCAAATTCAGACTATTTAAATTTTATAACATCTCTCATATACTTCCTTTTATGACTACTCACATGGACCCAACCCTATTAAGGACCTCATTACTTCTTTTCCACATTATTATAACAACATTATAACTAGTAGGCTTGTCTATTCCCAGTCTCTGCTTTCTCCAGTCCATCTTTCTCATGTTGTAATTGTTCAGTTGTCTTCAATTTCACATCTGACTCTGCGCTGCATTTTTTTTTTTTTTTTTTGGTAAAGATACTGGACTGGTTTGCCATTTTCTTCTCCAACTCATGTGACAGTCGAGGAAACTGAAGCAAACAGGAGTAAGTGACTTGCTCAGGGTCATACAGCTAGTAAGCATCTTGAGGCCAGATCTGAACTCAGGAAGAAGAGCATTCCTGACTCCAAACCCAGCATTCTACCAACTGTGCCATCTAGCTGTCCATCCTTCATAAAGCTGCCAAAACAATCTTCATATGCAGATCTAACCACGCCATTTCTTTGCCCAAAAGCTTTCAGTGGCTCCTTGTTGTCTATAGGATAAAATACAAACTCCTTAGTTTGGTTTTTAAGTTTTGTTTACAATCTCATTCCAACCTTCCTTTCCATCCTTATTTTTCACATTCCTTTTGTTGATGCTCTATATTTAGCCAAACTGGGTTACTAGCTGTTCTTTGAAGTTGACATCCCATTTTTTCCCTCTCTGTATTTACATAGACTATTCCTTGTGCCTAGAATGCACTTCTTCCTGAGATCCTTCTTTTGTTTCTAGGCCCAGTTTGGTAGATGTCTCCTCCCCAATCTTTTTCTTCCTTCCCTTCTCATCCAATATGAAAACATTCTCTTCCTTTTAAAAATTTCCTAAAGCACTTTGCATCTCTCCTTTGCCCCTTTGTGCCCTACCACGTATATGTACGGGTTTATGTATGGGAATATATTTATATATTTAATTCTATTGCTATTCATTCAGAAATTTGTTTACATTTGCTTATGCTTATAAATTTATTTATATTTACTTATATATATACATAAGATACTTAGACATAATATATACAGTCTCTCTGTTTACATATTTATATATATGCACATATATGTGGATACACATACATATGTTATATCCTCCATAACAGAAGATGAATTCTGAGGATGGAGAATGTTCTTTTAAAATCTTCATACGATCCATCACTTAGTGTTTTGCATATAGTAGGTCCTTTAATTGCATTCAACCTTGAAGACAGTTTCTGTGAGATGAAGAGACTGTATGTGTGTATATATATGTGTGCTTATGTGTATAGGTGAATGGAGAAGAGATGAAGGAGAGTATGAGAGGAGGAAGAACATATATGGGATGGGGGAAAAGTATGTAGGAGGGGAGTCAGACGGCAGAGGGGAGAGAGTGCACAAGCTGTTGGAGCACCAAAGAGTGAACACTGTGGAAGCTTCCATATGAAGCGATTTCAGATCTGGGAAGCAATAAATTTGAATACCTACAGGCACATTTTCTAATGCATCAGTAGTTAAGCATTGCATTTGTCCAACTGTTTCTTTTTTTCCCCTTAAATTTGTTTTATTGTTATCTTTTGTTTTTATATCACCTTTATTTCCCAATATATCTGCCCTTCCGTCCTCCCCATCAAACACATTCATTGTTGTAAAGATAAAAAAAGAAGGAACAAGCAGTTCAGCAAAACCAGCTATTGCATTAATTGAGTCTGACAGCGTGTGGAATATTCCATCTCTGTGGATGTAGTCCCCCTTCACCCCACCCATCCTCTGCAAAGAAGGGAGGGAGGTGCATTTTTCTCCTGTGGAGTCCAAGCTTGATGATAATTACATTGCATTCAGTTTCCACTTGATGCTTTTCCCATTTTCATTGTTAGAGCCATTTGCACAACTAATTCCAAATGTTGCCAGTTCTTTTCAGATTCACTAAGCCCCATTCATTGTGTGCATTCATATGAATATGCATGTTTATATATGGCTTAACATAGTAGAATCATGCCAAGTGCAAATTTCTTGACTCAGTATTTGGGAGAAGAATCCTATGTTTCTAATCAGTCAATCAACAAGTATTTATTAAGTGTTAACATGCCAAATCCTGGGGTAGATGCTAGGGATATAGATACAAAAAAGAAAGAAAGAAACAATTCTTACTTGTAAGAACTTTACATTCCAATGGGGAAGAGAGCAGTAACACACAAAAAATATGTGGCATAAAGTTAACAAATACAAATATGTGCACAGTAGTTAAATATAAGATAGGTTGGGGAAGAGAGTACTCAAAGTGGGAGATCAGGAAAAGCTTCATATAATTTGTGAATTTCAGTTTAAAGGAAGAAAGGGACTCTGAGGTTGGGGTAAGGAGGGAGTGAATTTCAGGGGTGGAAAAACCAGTGAAAAGGCAAAGGAATGAGATCTAGAATGTCTATAGTAGAGTTCAGAAAGGGGAATAAATGTACAATGATGCAGGAAATTTAGGCTGGGGCCAGGCTGTGCAGGGATTTTAAATCTTAGCACTTCTGCTAAGACATTATCTTAGAGACATTAAGAAATCATCAGAGTTGAGTAGAGAAGTACATGGTCAGACCTATATTTAAGGAAAAACTTTGACAGTGTGTAAGATAGATTGGGGTGATAGGAGATTTGAAGCAGGCCAGAGATGATAAATACCTAATAGTGAGTAGTTGGGTGAGATGAGAGAAGGCCAGGAAGTGTGAAGGTAAAAATGGCATGATTTGGCAACTGACTGGCTATGTGAGATGAAAAAGAGTGAGAAGTTGAGGGTAAAATTAAGATTATGAATCTCAGATCCTGCAAGGATGATGGAACTTTCTACAGGAGGCGGGAAGTTTAGAAGAGGGGAGGATTTGGGAGAATGATGATTTAGACAGTTTAGACTTCTTGAGTTTAAGACATCTAGTTTGAAATGTTGGTAGTGCAGAATTTATGTTCAGGGAAGATACCCTAAAGATAGATAGGTGATTAAAATAGGTGATATTAAAAAAATTCCAGTCTAATTGTTGTTACATCAACTTCTCTGCCTTTTGCCTTTGAATTAGGGGAGGGAGGGAAAAACATAGTTGCAGACCAAGAGATTATTTTCCAGAATCGTGAAATTAAACTCCACTGGGTTGAGAGTAACAGCTATTGTAGGATCAATGGGGTTCTTGTTTCCATTGTTCTTTTTGTTGTTTTCTTCCACAGTTTGTAATTGCCAGTATCACCATCTCATGACAGGGATAACCTGGAAATAAATAAGCAACAGAGAACAAATACCAGAAGAGAGAAGTATTTAGATTTAACTTCCTTTTTTGTGTTCCCTTAAATGAATACATGAATAGAATTAATGAAGATATCACTGGAAGGTTCTAATTCTCAATTTTTCTTTGTTTTTTTTTTTCTACTAGGTAAAAACCACTTTTCTGGAGTTGGGGCACACCATGGAAAATCAGTCAGCCATAGAAAACCCTGCTGGACCCTGAAGTGTGAAAGGGAGGGTGGAAGTCATCATCTCTGAAGCATTGATACCAAAACAAATATTCCCTCTGACTCCAGGACCTTATTTATAAACTGTTCAGCAGCAGGCGGGCCTGTGTTGAACTTCTGTGACAAAATGTCAGAATTAAGCTCTTCATTTCCAAACCACTACCTTAGGTTAACCTGTGTCAGTCCTTTGAATGTCTCTTTCAAATGCCACCAGGCTCCAGTTCTCTCTTCTTGAAGAGGTTCTTTGATAAGGGGGAAGGGTAAAAACTTTTTTTATTTTTATCATTTTAAAGCAGATTTCCTGCAAGATGAGAATATTAAAAAAAAATATAACCAGATCCCAAACACTAAATAACCAGAAAAAAAATTCAACTCTATAATTTAGAATTAGATGCTTTTTCTTGTCTGACTCTTGGTCTCAAGATCTGAGGTTGTAACAACCTCTTGGCTGCTTTAAATTCCAGCCACTTGCCTTAATCTTTTGGTGAGTGTGTTTAATGGAAAAGCAGATTTCAACAATGGTGGCTAGTGGCTCTATGCTAAAACAGCCTTTCTAGGATTGTCTGTTGTATGCGACCGAGTTATTGGTGAAGAAAATTGTGATTGCTTGCTACTGATTTTGACAATTGCACTAGCCCCTACTGAATCATGCTGTTCCTCATGCTCCAGTGGAGCTGATTGGTGTCTGAAATGAAGTAGTTTTTGTTAGGCTTATTATTATTATTATTATTATTATTATTTTTAAAGAGTGTGAGTTCAACAGAATTAGGCTTGGCTGGTTTGAAAAGAAATGTGGATTTCAGGAAAAAAATTATATTTTTATGATTTTTCCTCCTCTGCTGGGAAAATAAAACACCAGGCAGCTTTCAGTTTGTGTAAAAGTTTGTGCCATTTTTCTTCCTCTGATTTTGCCACAGCTGTGTGTGTGTGTGTGTGTGTGTGTGTGTGTTTTCAGTTGCCTAAATTTAACTGAGTGGCAGTTTGGACTGTTGAGAACAAGGTTTGGTCAGTGGCTGTATCAGAAGTAAATTCAGAACTGGAGAGAGAACATTTTTTCATCAAACTGGAAATATCCCTGTCAGTTTGGGTTGATGAATCTCATTTTACTGTAAAGTTTCATCTATTTTTTTTTGTTTTCTCTTATACTTCAGGAATAATGAGTTTAGGCAATAAGTATTTCTCTTCAAAATTAGATTTGCATCATTCACAAGGATTGCAGAACTCATAACTTTAGAAGTATGTGCATCTGTTGATTGCCAGTCACCCAGAAGTGACTGAATTTGCCTTTCCTTGATCATTGCACTAAAGTCTATTAGTGACACCTTTTGAAACCCAGGGAATTCAATCTGACTTGAATTATTTTTTTCTCCCTTCTTTTCTTCTCCTTTCTCTCTTCTTTTCCCTTTCCTCTTCCTTCTCCTCTCCTTTTTCTGTTTACTCTATGTGGTCTTTCTGGATCTTCTGGATCTCTTTCTTTTAATATGCTTTGTAAACTATTAGAGGAAGTCTATACTATTAAAATATTTCTCTTCTCCCTGGGAAGGTCTCTTAGTTCCTGAGGCTTTCAATGTTTTGGGACTCTTGGGACATTCACAGACCTTTTTTATACTATCTGAGTTTGCTAGTACCACAAATAACTTGTGCAGAGAGGATGCTTTGAATATAGCAATTTATGAAGACTTCTTCTAAGAATATCTCTTTGTACTCCCATAGCATTTTGAATCAAACAAGAAAAGGCTTTGTAGCTATTGAAACCAACATACAGTGCCTCTTGGACCTTTGCTCTATGCATTGGCTCCATATGTTGACCTTTTTTCTCCCTCCCCCCCTTTTTTTTGGCCATCTGCCAAAAGGAGTGGGAATATGAACAGAGAAGGATATGGTTATTCCATATCTCTTGAAAAATGCACTCAGCCAGAGTGCTGACTATAAATGACACCTTCCTATTTACCATCTGCTCCTTTTATACCTTTTAACTGGAACTGTTCTGATACACTGCCTTTAAAATATCCCCTTTCCTCTCTTCCTCTTCCCATTCCATTTGCAAGATGGGCAAAAAAACTGGATTTTCTCTTTTATGAACTGGTTGTCAGAATTAAGTTTTTGGAATTATTAATGATTTCTGAAGCAAGTCAACATGGATGATCCTTTAAATTCTTAGAGGAATTTTTGTTCCATAGACATTTAGGTGACTCTTTGGCTGAAACAAATTATTTTTTGATAGTGATACTTTTTGAATTAAGATGCCTTTTTCTCTTAAAGAAATGGCTGATGCCTTTTAAGGTTATTTCAAAGCTTTATCAGCATCAAGTTCATTGGATGGTTCCACAAACCTGGTAAATTACCAAAACAACAGCAAAAAAAGATGTTTAAACATAAAATGGTGATGGGGAAAATTTGTTTTTACTTTTATTTTCACATGTACTGGTGAACAAATTTTTAACAACTTCCTCTCTTGTTGTATGATGATGAAAGGCCCTTTTTCATGATAGATAGTATCTTGGGAAGACCTTTGTATTTCTTTAAAGATTATGTGCCAGCCTTATTAAGGTCTCTCACCTTTGACCTGAATTAAACTTTCTGATATTGCTATTGCTCATCATTTCATATGTATGTGCATATGTGTGTGTGTATGTATGTATGTATGTACGATAAGGATAAGCTTAAGGGAAGGAGTTTGTAATTCTCCATTTTCACTAAAGATTAAATAGCCAGAAATAAGAGGGTCTAATGCTTTTTCTAGGAGCTCTTTTTAAAATAATGACATTCTGAGCAATAGTGAGAATTTAGAAGCAGCTCTTTTGGTGTATTTGAAACCTAAATATCTCAGACCTAGTGTTTGATCCTGTACTTAAGAGATTCTGCTCAATCTGTAATAACTAGGCCAGGGGCATTTTCTTCTCTGAGATGTTTGTCTTATACTAGTCTATATATACATTAATGGATAAGCTCAAGAGGAGGAAAAAAAGCTTGTTTTGCAGTCAACTTTATTGATCGACTGAACCACAGATAGAAAATGACTTTTTCTGATTCTCCTACTTGCATTTCACTTGGATAATGAATTGTGAATTGGGAAAGTGTCCTTCAGCATACATCTTTTTTATTCCTCACTATACTATGTAAAGCCCAAGTGGAAGGCAAAAAAGATTATGACTCAACTCTTATCACCTCTTCCTTCTAAATGGAGAGCATATTGGAAAGGTGATGTTAGGATTGATTATTCTATAACAGAGTTGGGGAGGAGGAAAGTATTGTAAGGATATTTTTAAAATGACAGGCTTCAATTTTTAACTGTAAAGGACTCTTGAAAAAAGCCTTCTTCTTTGATAAAATACTTACCTTTTAGACAAAACTTTTCAGCAAATAAAGGTCAAAGTGGCTGGTTGATGGAAGAGTGGCTCCTGGTAGCATTATTAGTCTACATTTGCCCCAAAATGAATTGTCATCCAAAGACTTTATTACTGAGACTTGAATATTTGTATTGGATTAAATATGGTCAGGAGGGAAGAAATGGGGCTTTAGGCCCTGGGTTTTATATAGCAGAACCAAGAAATTTAAACCATCTTGAAAATGCTTTACCAGAGGATTAAAAAAACAGTCTGTGTGGTATTTAGATCAACAGTTGATAATTGCTGACAAATTTTGGAAGACTCTTTCCTGGTACAACTTAACTGCTTGAATCAGTTGAATCTGTGCTTTTGGGAAAAAAACAACTGGGCTCTGGAGAAGTGGCTCCATCAGAATCTTGGGTCCGGTTTCTGCTTCATACTGTGCTGTATGTTTCTACTTCATACTGTGTTGATGAAAGAAAAATTCTTCATTTTTATTGAGCAGAGAATTTAGAGTTTATGAGCATTTGATGTGAACTCAGTAATATGTGCTGTATAGGATTTTTTTTTTTAATGGAGACTCTTAAGTTGTGTTATCTTTTGTAAATGATTGAAAGTGAATGGTCATGGTCCTTTTGAATAATTTGTCATTAACCACTTCATGGATGTAAAATATTTTCTTGAAGTCTTTTGTATTGCAGAGTACCAATATACATATACTTTTAAAAGTGTCTCAGTATTTGCTGCTATATTGTGTTCATTATTTTTCACTTGCTTCCACAATAGGTTTATGGAAAAGGGTTTACACCTTTCTTCTGTCCCCATCTTTAATTTTCCTGGGAATAGAGAGCAAAACAGAATAGATGGTACACACCAAAATGTGACTTTCCTGGTAGAACTAGGTCACTTTTTAACTTATTTTTTTAAAGCTTACTAGATGATTTAATGAGAGGGAAAATTGCCTTTTGTAAGGCTATCTGCTATAAGATGGGATTCTAGTGTTCTTAGGTCATTCTGCTGAGATGTCCTACTATTAATAAAGAAGAGTCATATGAAGACACATTTTTAAGAACTTTCTTTTCCCCGAAGGAAAACTATAGGTTACTTTAGTTTAGAGTTCTTTATTTTTTGATCGGGAGCAAGTAGGAGATAGGGGAGGACTGACTACAGTCCTCAGCATGGCTGTCACTTAAAGCCTTTGCAAGAACTGAGGCATTCTTCCATGTTCAGGTTTGAAAGACTAATCATCTTCTTGTCTGTTTGATTTGTATGTTTCCTGAAAGATTTTTTTTAAAACACTGCTAATAACTAATAAGCAGCTCATTCTGGGGTGTGCCACCTTATGCCACCTTATCACAACCCATGACATTATCAATAGATCATTCTTCAGAATTAGATCAAAGGGTTTGGGGAGGTTATTTCTCTCCTTTTTGTTTTTATAGATGTTGAAATTTGTTTTGCCTCAACCTTTGCTCCAAACCTGTTTCTTTTGTATTAATTCTGGTTTGTATGATACAACATACTGAGAATATCGTTCATATAATTTGTTTTGACAAAAGTCTTTTGTTTTTGTGGTGTTTCATTCCTCACCTTGCCCCAGAGATTTCCCAAAGGATTTGATAAAGCTTCAAGGTACTTATCTCCTCTCACTAAAGTAGGAAACTCAGTCTATGAGACAAGGCTTGGAAACTTCCTAGAATAAAGATGGAAGAAGAATGGAGATAAATAGGTATACCATGAAATAACTAATGGAAGGGAATAATAGCATTTTCATTCAAGAAGTGCACTTAGGGATGTATTATGCCGCTTAAGGCATCTTATTACAAGTAACTACAGGAGAACTTCTGTAGTCTCAGATTTGTCATTCACCATTCATTTTGCCAGTCAGTCCACTCTTTTCTCTAACAAGTTTTACTGAGCTTCGAAACTTGGCCTCTTAAAAAAAACTGTGTGTGTGTGTGTGTGTGTGTGTGTGTGTGTGTGTATAAATTGAGGTCTGGGAGAGTATGACAGACTCATAGAATGCTACTAACCCCATTTATTAACCTTTGGTGGATTAGATTTTGTGGGGAAATGATGGCTACCTTAGGTAGGTCATAAGCCCCCAAAGGCTCTTTGCCCCAAAACACCTTATGCACTCTACCAGTAGAAATGCTTTTCAATTAATTAGTCCATTGGGGATACAAATAGTTCTTGGGAACAGCTAAGTATAATGATAATTAAATTCTTGATATCAGAAACTTTAATAGGACTAAAAAAATGAATGAAAGTTTTGATTTGAGAGAGGGATTGGAGGAAAGAGAAGGAAATATTTGTGTGAAAAAGTAAGATTCTTGTTTACTTTTCTTCCTGCCACTCTGATTCCTAACATCTACCATTACAATAACAGCTCACATTTATGAGTTTTTTTAATGTGCATTCTCTCGGATTTTCACAACCCTATGAGGTCTGTGCTTTTTTAGTATATTTTACGGACGAAGTAACAAGCTAAAAGGTTGTGAATTTTCTCATGCCACAAGGATTGATACCCAGGTTTTGAGTCCAAGTCCAAAACCACTCCTTCAGATTGTCTCTGTCTTTATTGTGGGCAACCCTGGGTCCCAGAAACTCTTCTATTTGAGTTAGATTGTCAGTCCAAAACAGAAGGGGTCCTTTTCTAGTCATAAACATTAGGGAAATTTTAACTCTTGTTATTTTGTTCATACCTTAAAAATAGCTTGAATTGCCCTTGGGGAAATGGTGCTAGATGTGATTTCTAGAAATGTAGTTGACAACTGGGTGAAACTGACCCTAATATTTATTGCCCCCAAACTGTGACATTGATGTTTTTAAATGTTTGCTTGAAACTGCTTAAGCTAAAAAATTTTTCAGATGCTTAGCTCATGTGGCTTACATATTACCTTGGCATGAACTTGGTATTTCCCCCTTCCTGTTGTGCCAAACAATTAGGAATGGACCATCTTCCTTTCTGACACCTTCCTCCTCCTACCCCCGCTAGGAGCTCAGTGACAGTCCAGCAAATAATTGAGCATCGCACACAAAAGACAGCTGTTGTCCATCTGCTGCTTTTACATTTCAACTGTTTAGCCAAATGAATTTCATTTCTTCGCTGATGATAAATTTGCCAAAAATACCCCCAAGTTTCATCCAGCAACTGCTGTGGGTCAGACCATTTCTTTGATAAGATTCTTATATAAGAATGGAGTCTCTAGTAAAACTTTTCTACATATTAACCACTAAGGAACACTAAGAATAACAACTAAAAAGTTATTCAGTTACTTTTTAGAAAATAATTTCTTCTATTTATATATTATTATTATTAAAGCTTTTTAATTTTCAAAAAGATATACATGGATTACTTTTCAACATTAACCCTTGTAAAAACCCTGTGTTCCAATTTCCCTCCTCCCTACCTCCTTCCCTTTTAGATAGCAAGTAATCCAATATATGTTAAACATGGTAAAAATATATGTTAAGTCCAATATATGCACAAATTTTTATACAATTATCTTGCACAAGAAAAATCAAATCAAAAAGGAAAAAAAATGAGAAAATGCAAGCAAACAACAAAAAAGAGTGAGAATGCTATGTTGTGATCACACTGAGTTCCCACAGTCCTCTCTTTGGGTGTAGATGGCTCTTTTCATCCAAGATCATTGGAACTGGTCTGATTCATCTCATGTCTGTTGAGAAATTCTACATCCATCAGAACTGATCATCATATAATCTCGCTGTATACCAAGATCTCCTAGTTTTGCTTATTTCTCAGTTACTTTTCTTTCTGGTCATTTTCCTTTCTTTAATTTCTACTTTATGTATTAGAATTGGGGTACTCCTGAACTTCAATCTCATTATTTCCCAAATTAGGCCATTATGCTACTAATCACTGACTGATTCACTAAAGAACTTAAATATGTCATGAATAATAAATGCCTTAAAGTTTGCTGAGTGTTTTACATTGATTATACTTGAATCTCAAAATTATTCTGTGAGGCAAGTATTACCTAAGGTATTGCCATCCCGCAGAATGACTTGTCCATTGTGACGTAGCAGTGTCAGAGGTGGACTTTAAGCCCAGGCCTTTCCAATTCAGGGTCTAAGACTTTAGCCACTAGGCTTCCTACGTGTGGTCTTCCTTCACTTTTCCCTTTCTTGAATGTGGCTTGCTATACATGTGTTTTTTTTTCTTTACTAATGAGACTGGGT
The DNA here is from genome assembly GCA_023553655.1 of Myrmecobius fasciatus. Taxonomy (NCBI): domain Eukaryota; kingdom Metazoa; phylum Chordata; class Mammalia; order Dasyuromorphia; family Myrmecobiidae; genus Myrmecobius; species Myrmecobius fasciatus. The sequence continues at coordinate 38,350 of JAJPUD010011014.1, read as the reverse complement.
CTCCCTATGTCATCTAGGCTGGAAGTATAGTAGCAATTCATGGGCTGATCCCGCTGTTAACTGGAATAGAAACTTTCTCTATTTTTCAACTTAGGCAACCTGGAGCCTTATGTCCTCTCCACCCTCCCATTATTGGTCTCAGACTTAATGCAGACATGTCATGGCTTTAGTCCTAGTCCAGTGCCAAACTCCTGAGCTAGAACAATCCACCAGCCTTAGTGTTATGAGTTGCAGCACATGAACCTGTTTTTAAAGAAAATGTAGCTTGGCAATGAGACTGCCGGATGTTGTGAACTTTGCATTAACCATCATATCCCAGGTTATTGAGGATTAGCCTAAGGGCTGAGAATGATGTAATCAAAAGCCCCCTCATATTTTGCAGATGAGAAAACTGAAGCTCAGAGAGATTGACTAACTTAAAGTCAGACAGTTTCAGAAGCAGCCTTGCTTTCTATATCAGGTTAATATGATTGCAATTCTTCCACCTCATGGGAACAGAAAAAGGATTAGTGAGCTAACATCTTTCAGACTATTCTGTCCTCCTCCCCCATGCATCTTTCACAGCTGCTGCCAAAAATAATCTTTTTTAGGCATAATTCTTGTCATAATCTCTTCTCAAAGATCTTCAGTAATACTTAATGGGTTAATTTCAAATGTCTTTGCCTAATACTCATGGCCACCTATAATTTGGCACTACCCTTTCTAGTCTTGTTTTAAAATTATTGATATATTTAGTTTTTTTACATCACCTTAATTTCTTAACATATTTCTGCCTCACTCTTCTGTCATTTCTTGTAAGAAAGATTTATTTTTATTTATTTATTTTTGTAACAAAGATTTGAAGAAAAGAAAAAGCAATTTAGAAAAATCAATCAAACCATTAACCATGCCTTAGAGAATGTGCACTCTGCTATATCCCAAGTTCTAATCTCTGGATAAAAAGGGAGGGAAGAATATTTTCTCAGTTTATCTCGGGCTCAGCTTCAGCTTTATGTCTTATGCTCCTTGGTATACTGTACCCTCTGGTCAAAACCTCAGTCTCTGAACCTTCCCTCTGATTTCTGCTTCTTTGCCTTGTTCCTCTCATTCCTTGCATTTAGAATGTCTTCCATCTTCTTTGCCAATTAATTCTTGAATCTCCTTTAAAGTCCAGCTGTAATGCCATTCCTTCCTTGAAGCCATTTCAGACTCTCTGGTCAATAACAACCTTTCATCTAAAAATACATATCACCGTAATGAACTCACAATATTTAATATTGTATTAGTAATTTGTTTTTGGGCCTTACTCCTCTTTCTAGGCAAATAAACTGCACGTCTTCTCAATGCTTTGTCTAGTTGTTTAATGCCCATCACAGTATTTTTTTTTATACAGTAGGCACTTAATAAATATTTTTTTGAATGTTGATGGAATGATTGATACAAAAAAAATAATTGACTTTAATCCTCATGTAATAAAGTAAAAGTCTAAAGAAGAGAAGGGCAGTGAGCAAATTCATGACCAGTTGTTGGCTTTTTAGCGAAGTTGTTGCTATGTCGGCATTTATGTAACTATTAATAGTAAATGATGCTGGATTAGAGAAGTATGTTTGCATTTCTTAAGTCTTTTATTTCCTGCTGGAAAGCTAAATTCAGCCCAAAGCACATCTGTGGTTTATGCTTTAGGAGTTTATCTAAACTAGCACTTCAAGTAGAGCTCTAATATACTCATAATACAGTGATCCTGGTGTGTCAGTGAAGAATGATGTGTCATTGTAGCACTTTTCTCAGCTAAAGATTGTCATTGTTCAACATTTTGTTAGGTACTGAAAGACATACAAAGATAAATGAGATTGTCCCTGTCTCCAGGATATCATACATATGCAGTATTTATCTTGAATGTGTGATATGACTTACAATTGATATATTTGCATATGAGAGGTACGAGTAAAGTTCTGTGAAAGTTTGAATGTGGAGGAATAGGAAAAGGTTTCATAGAGGTGACATTTTACCTAGGCCATGGATAATGGTTAGAATTGGTAGATGTGAGAATGGAGAAAATTTTGGGTGTAGGGAATAGTTTGAGCAAAGACACATAGGTGAGAAAATAAGGATTGCACTAGCAGTTATTATGAAAATAGGGCATAAGGGTGATCTATAACTCCATCAGAACAACATTTGAGGCCACAGCAAATTGGAGAGACTCAGATTTTACTCATGAGGTAGTTTAGGTTAGAGCTGACTGGGTATTCAATGAAGAGTTTCTGGGATCGGTGTTAGAGATGCTGCTAGGTTAATGTGAATGATCAGAATAGAGTCACTAATACATTTATAGAAATCTGAAAGATCATGCTCCATTTACTGCTTTGCACAACCTTCTTGGGCCATTTGCACATTTTCAATTTCCCTATCTTTGACTAGTTCTTCCTAGCCTCTCTGTCACTATAATCTCTACTTATGTCTTTTCCTACCAATCTACTTTATTGTATCCTCAAAGCATTGGGCTCACTTTAGCCCAACATGGAGCAGCTGCTGGGGAGGAACCCTGCTGTCCCCTATTATCTGCATGTCAGTGACATTTATTGAATGCCTTAGCCTTCCACATTCATCAAATGCCTGCTGTGAGCAGAGCTTTCTGGTGGGGCAGTTAGCATGGCTTCGGCATTGGTGAATGAACTGCCTTGCAGGTTCTCTTGCTGGTTCATTCCTTGCCAGGATAGTGGGATGTCCTTTCTCAACCTCCCAACCCCCTATTTCTTACCTCTCATTTCAGGCCCAGGCTAAATGCTTCATCTTCCATAAAGTCTTTTCTGAACTAGAGTTATCTGTATTACCTTCTCCCCACTAGGCTGTTAAGATCCTTAGTCCTATGGAAATTCAACGTATACTTGGTTTTATCATTCTTACTAAATTATAAGCTCTGCTTTTTTTTTTTCTTTTTCATTTTCCCCTTTTTTGATCTGATTTTTCTTGTGCAGCAGGGAAAATGTGGAAATAATGCTTAGAAGAATTGCACATGCTTAAGATTTTTATTGGATTATATGCTGTCTAGGGGAGGAGGGAAGTAGAAAGGGAGGGAGAAAAATTTGGAACACAAGGTTTTGCAGGGGTAAATGTTTGCTTGTAATTTGAAAAATAAAATGCTATTATAAAAAACAATAAAAACCAGCAACTAGCTCTGCAAAGATAAATAAAGAAAAGAAAATAAATAAGCTCTTTGAGGCCAGGTACTGCATCTTATCCCTCTTTGTTTCTTAAGGCCTAGCATATGCCTTTGTCATAGGGAAATCTTCTAGGATGAATAAATGCAGACTTAGAGCTGAAAGAAAGCTTGGAGATCATCCAACTTGATTGTTTAACAAATAAGGAAATCGAGGCAGGAGATAAATTGTCTATGATCAAACAGTGAATAAATAGCAGAGCCAAGAGGCAGTGCCTCTGATTCTAGTTATTCTACTCTACCAGGTTGCATACTGCTAACTATTGCCCTATGCTGACGGAAGGGCAGTACTATTTGAGTACATTGATTTCTACAGGTGGAAGGCAGTGAAAAATCTGAGGCAGCAGATAGAGGGTTGGAGTCAAAGACTGGAATTCAAATCCAGCCTTAGACACTCACTAGCTGTGGGACCTTAGGCAAATCACTTCATTTCAGTTTGTCTCAATTTCCTCACCTGTAAAATGGAAATACTAATAACATTTACCTTGAAAAGTTGTGAGCATCAAATGAGACAATAATTATAAAGTGCTTAGTATGGTGCCTGGTACATGGTAGAAGCTCTATAAATGCTTGTTCCTTTCCATTTCCTTCCTTTTCACTCAGGAGCCTTCTGCTACTTTCTTCTACCCCACCTTGTGTTACATGGTAAAGACAAATTCTTTACCAAGCTTAACCTCTCCCCTTGTTCAAGCAATCCCATCTCTTTCAACAGATTGACCCCTCTGCCATTCTCATTCTTTCAGTTATCTTCATTCTCTCCCTATCTACTGGCTCATTTCCTATAACTTTGCCCATATCTCCCCTATTCTGAAAAAACCCTCACTTGATCCTTCCATCCCTACTATCATCTTATATCTCGTCTATCCTTAGTAACTAAAGTCCTTGAAAACATGGTCTCCAACAAATGCTTCTACTTTCTCTCCTTTATAGAGATCCTTCCACAAAGGCCATCATTCCACCAAAACATGTCTCAGTCAGCAATGGTCTCCTGGTCTTTTCTAACCCTGATTCTCCTTGACCTCTGAAGACTTTTACACTATCTCCTCCTTGATGCTCTCTTCTCTCTAAGTATTTGGGATGTGACTCCTGGTTCTTGTTTGTCTTGTCAGACTGTTCCTTCTCCTTTACTTCTCCAGTCTTCTTTACTGCATTCTCTGTGAGATCACACCCTTTAACTGTAGGCATCCCTTGGCATTCTATCTTGGGCCCCCCTCCCTTCTATATTTTTTCATTTAATAATTTCATCAGCTCTTGCAGACTTGAGTTACTTTCTCTATGTTGATGATTCTTAAATCTACCTATCCTGTCTTAGTCTTTCTGTTGATCTCCAGTTGTCTTTTGGACATCTCAAACTGGATATCCAATAAACATCTTAAACATCAAAATGGAACTCATCTTGCCCCTTCCAAACATTCCCTCTTCTTGCCCTCCCTCTTATTGTAGAGGACAACAGCATTCTCCAAATCCCTCAGGCTTGCAAACTAAGGGTCATTCTGAATTCCTCACTCTCTCTTATGACCCATATCCAATCAATTGCCAAGGCTTATTGATTCCACCTTTGAAACATCTCTCAAATATACCCCCTTCTTTCTTCTGACATTATCACTGCTAGTCTAGGCCCTCGTCAACTCACATCTGGATTATTGTAATAGCCTGTTGGAGTGCATCTGCCTGCCTCAAATCTCTCCCCACTTCTATCTATTCTTCATTTAGCCACTAAAATAATTTTTCTAAAGTGTAGGTCCTATCATGTCATCCTCAATAAAATTCAGTGGCTTCCTATTACATCTGGCAGCAAATACAAAATGCTCTGTTTGGCGTTCAAAGCCCTTCTTCTACTTTTCCAGTCTTTTTACACCGTACTATCTGATACATACTCTTTGATCCAACAACATTAGCCTTCTGGCTGCTCTACAAACTTGATGCTCAATCTCTCATCTCTGGCCATTTTCTTTGTCTGTCTCTCATGCCTGGAATGCTTTATCTTTTCCACTATGACTACTGATTTTCCTGACATCCTTTAAGTTCCACATAAAATCCTACCTTCTGCAACAAGAATGAGGAATCTTTTTTTCTTCCAAGGACCAGTTGGATATTTATAACATTATTCACTTAAAAATTTGAATCTAATTTTAGCTATCTTTGCCATCTCTGCTATTGAAATATTTCCAACTGAGAAGGCATCAGGGGGTTATAAGTGACAAGTAGCCATTATTAAATCTACTTATTCTGGAAGGGTCAGGCTAAAAGGTTTAATGGACCATGTGATAGACTGTATGTAGAAGTAAATAAGAATGGAAGAATCTGGGAGTTTTTGTCTTTATTTCTATCTTTATATATATTTTATTATCTCTTCTAAATTATGCCAAGGGTATCTTATGATATCTATTTTTGTATCTTCCCCTGGTTGCCTGATGGTGCAGCTAAGTGTCTGATAGATGGAGTGCTGTGGAGTCAGGAAGATTCATTTTCCTGAGTTCAAATCTGACTTCAGAATTAGCTGTGTGACTCTGGGCAAGTCACTTTACCCTGTTTGCCTCAGTTTCCTCATCTATAAAATGAGCTGGAAAAGGAAATGGCAAACCACTTCAATATCTTTGCCAAGAAAACCTGAAATGGGATCATGGAGAGTTGGAAACAAGTGAAAAGTGACAACAACCAGCTCCTAACACAGCCAAACAATAAGTAGAGTCCCTGGTAAATGAAATCCTCCAAGCCAAGTGATATGACTGGCAAGGTTCAGGAAAAGAGGATCTAAGAGGTAAGAGAGTATGAAAAGTGATACCAGTGAATAGCAGACCCCAAGATGAGCTTTGCTTTTAGGACAGAGGCTACTTATTTTCTGCCTGGTTATATTTCCTGCCCCATGTGAGTCAGCATATACAGTGGATATGCTCAGAACAAAAGTCTCTTGATTATGTATCTCTCCTTAAAAGACTAAAAAAGACCTGATTCTTTTCAGAGTATCAATTTTAGGATATCTTTGAAAAGGGAAATCTTACATTACTAAAACCCATTACTACTTTGGTATTTCCCTTTTCCTTTCCAATTTTCCTGGAATATTATCTTGTTGCTGGAACAAAGATCTGTTGGAATAGAATACCTAAGCTTACTCATTTTCCTTTTCCGTTTTCCCTCCTGACTTAGGATACTAACAGAAATGCATATCTTCTCTATTTTCCCATCTCTTCCTCCCAGTGTATCCGCTACGCTGAACTGGAAAAATGGGACTAGACTGGGGCTGAATTGGGGGAGGCTGAGATTTATAGTTTTCTAAAACAGTCTGGATAAAAATGAGCATGCCCCTGCATGCACAGCACTCCTCCCACCTTTTTCCTTTCTCACTTCTTCCAATGACTTCCAAAGCATCATAAGAGTGGGTTGCTTTGGCATTGTGTAAATATTTGAATTTGGGAATTTTGAGAGTTTTCCACACGAAGGATTTTGAAAAAAGTGTCACATTCTTTACTGGGGCTCCAACTGTCACTTTGCCTTTTTTCCCTTCAGAGAGGAAGCAAGACCTGACAACTAAAAGGAAGAAGGATAAAGAAGGAACTTTCCATGGCCATTGGGCAAGCTCTTATAATTACTGTTCTGAGAGGATAAATTATATAGACAGTAGTAACTTTCTTTTGGAAATGAAACCCAGTTGTATAGAGTAAATGTGGAATTATTAAATCTGCACAGAGCTTTTACCTTTTTTTCCAAAGCTCTTTGACATCAGTAAGTCCATTTTATTCTTATAACTATGCGAGCTGGTGCTGTCACTTTCCTTCCTCCTGACAGATTCTGGAGATCCATGGAGGCACAACAGCTTGAGGTACTGCTCAGGTACTATCACGTCTTGCTTTCTGATCTGCTCCCAATAACCCTTAGAGCCAGTTGGTCAACAAGCATTTATTAAGTTCCTACAGTGCCAGATACTGTGCCAACAGTATTATGGGTACAAAAATATTATGAGCCCCCGTAACCTTCATACTACCATGGAGACAATATGCAGACATCTATGTATAAACAAGATTTATGCAAGACAAACTTGAGATAATTAATCAACATGGGGGAAGGCACTACCATGGGGGAGGATCAAGAAAGACTTTTTGTACAAATGGGATTTTGGCTGAGACATGAAGGAAGCCAGGGAAGTAAGGAGTTGGAGGTGAGGGAGATTTCCAGATATGGGGGACAGCAAGTGAAATGCCCAGAATCAGAAGTATTTTGTGAGAGAAAAATTAAGGAGGCCAATGTCACTTATATGGGAGCTGGGGTGGGGTTAAAGGAGTAAAGGATTGGAAAGTAGAGAAGGTCACTGAGGACTTTAAGAGTCAGAAAAAAGGGCAGCTAGGTGGCGCAGTGGGTAGAGCACCAGCCCTGAAGTCAGGAGGACCTGAGTTCAAATCTGGTCTCAGGCATTTAACACTTCCTAGCTGTGTGACCCTGGTTAAGTCACTTAACCTCAATTGCCTCAGCAAAAAAAAAAAGAAAGTTTTATATATAGTGCTTTTAAAAATTATTTTTATTTCATTAAATATTCTTTAATTACATTTAATTTAATTTTTAATTTAATATTAAAAAAAACCCAATCATTAAATTTTTTTTTGAGTTCCAGATTCTCTTCTTCCCCCTCCTTGAGAAGGCAAGGAATTTGATATTGATTATACATATGAAATAATGCAAAACATATTTCCTGATTAGTCATGTTTCAAAAGAAAACACAAGCGAAATAAAATAATAAAAATAAATGGTGCTGATTCTGGAGTCAAGACGAATCATCTTCCTGAGTTCAAATTTGTCTTCAGATGCTTATTAATTGTGAGACCGTGGGTAAGTTATGTAACTCTGTTTGCCTCAGTATCTCATCTGTGAAATGAGTGACTCCAGTATCTTTGCCAAGAAAACCCAAATGGGGTCACAAAGAGCTAAACATGATTGAAATGACAGAACAACATCTAATAAGCCAAAAAAAAAGTATTGCCTCAGTCTGCTTTCATAACTCATCGATTTTCTCATTGGAATTATTTTGGATTATTGTCCTGATCAGAGTAGCTATGTCTTTCATAGTTGATCATATTGATACTGTGTGTGATGTTCACTTGGCTCTACTCACTTCACTTTGCATGAGTTCATATAATTCTTCCCAGGTTTTTCTGGAGTTGTCCTGCTTGTCATTTCTCATAGCACAATAATATTCCATCACAATCATATACCGCAGTTTGTTCAGCCATTCCCTAATTGGGCATCCCACCAATTTCTAATTTTTTACCACCACAAAAAAGAGCTGCTGTAAGTATTTTTTGTATGGATAGTTCCCTTCCTCTTTTCTTTGATCTCTTTGGGATACAGATCTAGCACTGGTATTGCTGGGTCCACTAACAGTTTATTTGTGTCCCAATTTTTCCACATCTCTTCCAGGCATTTGTCTTTTTTCTTTTTCTCTCATGTTAATCTGATAGGTATGATGAGATAGTACTCCATAGCTGTTTAATTTGCATTTCTCTAACCATTCATGATTTAGAACATTTTTTTATGTGACTATTGATACCTTTGATTTCTTTTTCTAAAAACCATGTGTTCCTATCCTTTGATCATTTATCAACTGGGGAATGACTCTTATTTTTACGAATTTGGTTCATTTCTCTATATTAAATGTGATTCTTGAGGCAATAGGGATCCTCAAGAGGTTTAATATGAGAAGTTATTGATTTCAGAGGGCTCAGTGGAAGAGATAGGCAGATATGGAATGGGAAACTGGGGAGTAGTAGGTTTGAAGCAGATGGAAATGAGGAAATACATAGCTGAAGTGTTAAGTTTCAGCAGTTGGGGTATTCAATAATACTTGGATAGGGAGAGTAGTGAGGTGGGAGTGAACTAATCAATATAGAATGAATAGAGGCAGAATTGTATTGAATGGGGAGTTCTTACTCCCCAACTGCTCGTGTACATTCTGTTTTGCCTTTAAAGGATGGTTTATTATTGCATGGTGGGGATGGCCTGGTCAAAGTGTACTTTAGAAAACTAACTTTGACAGCTGAAGGGAGGGTAGTCTAGAGTGGGGAGAGATTTGAGTCAGGGAAAGCAATTAGAAGGATATTGCAATAGTCCAGGTGTCAGATGACTAGAACCTACACCAACGTGGTCAGAAAAAAGTGTATATGAGAACTACCATGCAAGTAAAATTGATCAACCTTGGCAACTGATTGGATAAGAAAGCTTAGAGAGGAAGAAATGGTGATGACACCTAATTTGTGAGCTGGCTGACTGGGAGATTGGTTATACCTTCAACAGTAATAGGGAAGGGACAGTTTGATAGCTGCCCAACCTGCCATCAGACACTTGGTACTTATTAGCTGTGTGACCCTGAGCAAATCACTTAATCCTAATTGCTTCAACCAAAACCCAAACCCAGTAATAGGGAAATTAGGAAGAAGGGAGGTTTTTGAGGAAAGAATAAATGAGTTACATTTTGGACCTGTTGAATTCAAGATGTCTGTGGGACATCTAGTTTGTAATATCCAGTACTTAATCTTCTGCTGCACTGAGACAGGATTTCTGAGTGCTCACAAGACACAGTAGCCATTATAAGGGGAGACATTGAAGATAAATGTGAGAATAAGGGTAATAAGAGGGGGGGCAGTCTGCTGGAAAAGATGGGATAGTCATAGGATTGCTTGTGCCTATAGCAGAGTTTGCCTTGGCAAGGAAAAAGGCTATGTCATCATGTGAAATGGGTGAATGAGGAAGAAGTAGAAGAAGGCATCTGGGTGATTTGAGATGAAGATGAAGGGAGAAGAGGAAGCACTCAGTGAATTGTCTCCATATTTCAACAAAATATAAGGAGAGATGAAAATAGAAGGTTTGAGATGAGAAATTTGGAAGAGTCACTGTCATTGAGTGGGATAGTGACTAAGGGTCTAAAAAATATTTTAAAGTATTGAAGACTTAGTTGAAGTGATATGACAAAGTTGTAGTGAATCCATGGACACATGACTTATAATTTCTTCATTTTTGTTCAGCTGTCCATATATAAAAAAGAAAAAGATAGGTTCTTTTAATTATGAGCTTGTATATTTGGTTTTATTGCCTTTAAATGGTAGTTTATGACCTCCTAGAAAGAGAAGTGGTCAAAAAAAGTCAGGTTGTTTTATCAAAAAACAAATCATGCCAGTCTAACCCTATTTCCTTTGTTGACAAGATTACTAGACTTGAAATCAGGAAAGTGCCATGAATATAATAAAACTGGATTTCAGCAAGCATTGGACAAAGTTAGTCCTTCCATATAAGCAAAAGTGAAAAGATGTGGCCTGAAAGACAGTAAAATTAGCTGAATTCTTATCTGATTTATCTGAAATAGCAGTGATTAGCTGATTTTTGTCAGTCTGAAGTGAGATATCTAGAAGGGGTTCCTTAGGGATCTGTCCTTGGCTCTGTCTGTTCTGTTCAACATTATTTGTTGTTGGTGCTTTCATGTGTCTGACTCTGTGACCTCATGGATTAGAGTAGTCAATGTTGTACATGGGATTTTCTTGGCAAAAATACTGGAATGGCTTACCATTTCTTTCTCCAGTGGATTAAGGCAAACTGAGGTTAAGTGACCTGCTCAGAGTCACACAGCTAGTAAGTTTCTAAGGCCAAATTTGAACTCAGGTCTTCTTGACTTAAGGCTTAATGGTCTATCCACTGAGCACTTAGCTGCTCAACATTATTATTAAGGCAAAACTGCTACACATTTGATAATCCAACACAATAAGAACAACACAATAGACAAAAGAATCAGGATCCAAAAACATCTCAATAAGCTAAAAAGTGGGCCAAATCAAATCAAATGAATCAAAATGAACTTTAATAGGGAAAAATCTAAAGTCCAACATTTAGATTTTTTTAAAAAATCAGTTGCAACAAGTTTGGGATGAAGGAAGTTTACCTAGATCTCATGTGAAAAAGTTTGGGTATTTCAATAGAATGTAAGGTTATTTAGTGAATCAACAGTATGACATACAGGTAAAAACCATTTGCAATCTTTGACATCATTAAGAAAGGCATAGAACCCAGCACATGTTATTTGATAATTTATGAAATTGTGAAATGGGGGTAGACACACCTGGTTCTTTGGGAACTTGCCAGTAAAGACCACAACTGGCAGTAGGAAATGGGGAAGAAATCTTATGTTAATGAAGAGGCAAAAAACACAGCACCAATGGACAATCAAAGGGAGTACAAAGGCAGACAACTGAGGACAGAAGGATGGAATGGTGAAGGAAGACAGGCCGCATTGCGGAAAAGGATGGAGAAGGCAAGAGGCAGACAACATAACATAACTGTGGATTAAAGTTGGGAGCACTAAGCAGCCTGATCTGATGGAGGTAGAAAGACTGCTTGGGGGGCAGGAATTTGAAGTATCATTTTAATAGGGTTTTTTGGAGGATTAACATTTATCTGTGTCACTTTGGGGCTAGTTCATTAACATCCAAGTCATTTCAAAGTTGTCAGTTAAACTTTAAAGTTAATATGTTCCTATCACCTCAGAATTATCAGTAATATTTGGTATTCTCCTGGTCTTTACTGAGAAAGTCCAGAATTTGCCTGGGATCTGCATAAAACAGAACCAAGAACTTCAATAGCAATACTTTCATGGATCTGTTGATTGTATCCAGTATGTTAATTTTGATTAATATGTGATAAAATTTGTAAACTATACTCCTTTGATCTTTGGGACAATTTGTAAGTGATATCCAAGTTCCTCTTTAGCATTCTTATTTCCTGCTGTTGCCTTCTTTATATTGACTGCTTATAAAACTTAGTGTACTGATTAGGATGGAGATGATGGTGGTCAGAGGAACCAGAGCAAGACACAATTTTAATATAACTGTGATGAAAATACTACTATATTTTGCCCTGATGAAATGATACATCATAGATTAAGAGCTGGAAGGATTTTTTAAAGTTATCTGGTCCATTCTCCATCTTTTTTATAGTTGAAGAAATTGAGGTTGAGATAGAACCAGTGTTTGAACTCAGACCCATAGAATTTAATATTGATAGTTTCCTAAAACCTGGAGATGATATGATGTTTAGATTAAGAGATAATCATTTTAAGTAAAAAAAATTGGTGAAGGCACTAAATACCAATTTCTTAACAAGATGCTCCAAATTTTTATGTACTCTAAATTGTAATCTTTGACATATTAGTAAGCCAATAACCAGTGATTTTTGTTGGTGTGAGAGCTCCTATGAGCAACACATAGTGAAATTCATCTATAATTTAGTAGATAAATCTAGTTCAAGTGACTTAACCATAGAAACATAACTAGTGCCAAAAGCCAAATTTAATTCACTTCTTCCTAATTTTGTCTATCACTCTATCCACTATGCCATGCAGTCTCTTTAATATTTTCTAGTGTTGTTAAAATCCACATAATAATGGAAAAATATGCTATTATCTCTCTTGCCCATGCCTAGACCTAAATAAGGGATGGTTGGACCCTCTATTCAATGCAGCATACCCAATTATGAGTTCATTTCTTTTAAACAGTGAATAAACCTCAAGAGAGTTGAAATTGCAAACCTAATCATATAAACTGAGGAGATTGGCAGTGCAATTTTTCTAGGGAATATTTCAAAGGAAGGACAACATTGTTCTGTGATGATAGGTAAAGAATTTTTATCTGAAGATGACAATGAGATGCCTTACTGAGGGCTCATTTCTATCAAAGGTTTAAGTATTATAAAAAATTCCCAGCATTTTTTCAGGGGTGAGGGGATATGAAAGGCAAAGATATCTCTCCCTCTCTCTCTCTCTCTCTCCTTCTCTCTCTCTCTCTCTCTCTCTCTCTCTCCCTCCCTCTCTCTCTTTCTCTCTCCTCTGCCTCTCTCTCTCTCTGCCTCTCTCCCCAGCCCTCTTTTCTCCTCCCTCCCCCTCTTCTCTTCTCTCTTTGTCTCCTCCTCTCTATTCCATTTTCTCTTCTCTTTTTCCCTTCCCTTCTCACTTTGCCCTCCCAAAAGAAACTTTTGCTTGTTTTAAAATAAGCACAGAAGCCCCAGAAATATTTTTTTTGAAGATGGAATGTAGAATATGAAGTGTCCTTGACTTTGTAACTACATATCTGGAGGGCTTGCAGAATTTCTTGGCAGGACTCACCATTTTTGTAATAAACCATTGAAATAACATGACTATTTCAAGTTTTAATTTAAATGTTCAAGAGAAATATATTTTAGTGGAATGAGTAACATTCTTATGGCCTTCTGGGCTTAAATAAAATGATGATTAGTACAAGTCAGGATACATGAAATTTTGTTGAAACAGCTGTTATTTGCTACTGTTCTCATTGATAACTCATTTAGTCTTTATACAGTTTTCCATATGTGTAAATTGAACAACGACATGTTGTTCGTGTTCAAAGGGACAAATGATTTGCTTTTATGTAACAACTATCAGAAGCAAATTATTCAGTATTCATTGCTTATATGTTATAGAGAGAATCTAAATTTATTTTAACTTTTTTTCTTCTCTGTAGGGCATGCTTTTAATGTTCCCATCTCAGAGAATTTGTGGAATTGACTAATTGGGTGCTTTGCATATTTATAAACACTTTGTTATTTATTAATGAACCATTTCAGAGATAAAATTAGCATTTTATTCATATATAAGATATTTTTCAAAGAGACTCTGACTCATATCAAAGAATTTAGAATTGAAGTTCTAAGGGAACTTCACTTAACAGTTAACAGAAATGTAGGTGGGTATTATCTTTTAGGTGAACTCTAAAGAAAGAGAAGAGCTCTTTCCTGAGATACAGCTTTAACTTGGTTCCCTTTGGAATCATGGTTTATGGGCCACTGTGTGAATACCTTAATTTAGAAGTATTTTATTGTATAGGCTGATTGAACTGAAAAAGAGAAGCTAAAGCCAGATGAAATCTTTATAATTTTGCAACAAAAAATACACATGAAGAGAAAATAGTTTCTGTTGTTCTTCCAAATTCCCACTAACCTAGTCAATCAACAAGTATGAAAAAGTGGATATTGACTCCATCATTTCTTTCCTAGTAAACTGCAAGAATAATAATGTCTGACATAAATAGAAAAGATTAAGTTTTATTTACATAAAATTGCCTGAGGTGATGGTAGGAGAGTCAAGTGGAGTTGTATCATAGGGAGGGGTGAATAAGGAGTGGAATGCAAAAGAAAAGGTTGGGTCCAGAGATATAATTTGGGAATCACTACTGAATAGATGAAAATGGATCAAATGGATGGAGTAAGAAAGATTGAAAGTGTAGAGAGAATAATTGAAGTCCCAGAGCAGAGTGTTGGAGGATACCCAAAGGAAAAGTAGAGGGGAAGAAGATTAAAATAAAAAACCCAGGGGTGTGTGTGTATATGTGTGTGTGTGTGTGTGTGTGTGTGTGTGTGTGTGTACACGCACATGCTTGAGTGCTAGGGGAGGAGGATGCAGTGAGTAGGAGGAAAATCAAGACAGTAAATTGTCACAGAAGTTGAGAGAAGAGAGTTTGAAGAAATGGAGATTCTTAGGGTTCTAAATGGTAAAATGCAGGGAAATAAGATGAAGACTGAGAAAAGCCATTGATCCAGATAAAAGTAGGTAATTTTTCACTTTAGAGCAGTTTCAACAACATGATGGAGCTGGAAAGCCAGATTGCAAGTTGAGAAGGAAGGGAAAACAAAAAGAGGGAGAGTAGACAGTAGGTACAATTCCTCAGAGAAGTCTGGCAACAAGAGGAGAATGATAGCCCCAAGGGGCAGTCAGGACAAATGGAAGTTACTTTAGGATATAGGAGACTTGGACATGACTGAAAGAAGAAACATATAAAGAGAAATTGAAGTACAAAGGACAAGATAATTGAAGAAATGTTAGAATTAAAAGAGACTTCAGTAATCACATAGCCCAATCTTCCAGTTTTTAGATGAGAGCCCTTAAAAGATTTGTGCGTCATTGTACAGATAAATAAATAGGTAGAAGGTTAAACTTGAATCCACTATAGGTCACCTGAGACTGAGTAATGTTTTGTTTCTGATTTAGGCACTTAAATGTTGAATTTAATTTAATTTAAATCGGACTTTGCTCCTAGTCTCTCATCTTATTTCTAGAGGTAGAATTTGTAAACTTTCATTTACATTGAACCAAAACTTTCCTTTCTTCAATTCCCCCTCCTTTCCCTCTCCATTTCTGCCTCCTAGTTCTGTTGTTTCCTCCCAAGTAGAAAAAGTCTCATTTCTCTTCTGCTAATCAGATACTCAGAAACATCACTTAGGCGGAATCAAAATGATATCAATTTATTATTTAACAAGCATTCAGAATCTTAAAAATATTTTTCTTCTAGAAAATCTAACCATGGAGAGCAAGCTTAAGGACTATACCAGCCCACCAACAGTCTTTCCTACAGGCTAAATATTCCATTTTCTTTGACTAATCTTTGCTTGACATGCTCTCCAGTGACCTCAACACTCTAGTTTCCCAACTCTGAGCAGGCTCCTGGTTAACAATATCCTTTCCACAATGTGGCATTCAGAACTGAATTCACTGTCCTGGGTGTGGCTTTATTGGGAGCAGGGTACCACTATTGATTTTGCAACTCCTGCTTTGGAATGTGATGTGGGTGGGTACAGATGTGTACTAGATACAATTAAGACAACAAAAAGAACTGTGAATTTAGAGACAACATGGCAGGATGATTATTGAAATAGGTTTCTTGTTGACAACTTTGGCCAGGACGTAAGGTCACCTGCCCTTTTGTGATAGTTTTCAGGAGGAAGCAAGCAAAGACTCTTTGGATGTATAAAATCCTGGAGTTCTGATTGTTAACAAAATCCACTTTCTGGTTTAATTAGGGACTAGGCTTACTTAACATGATCCAGTGACTCAGAATTTCTGCAAGGAGCTTATTAAGCAGGCAGAAAGAGCCCACTGATGAAATTCCCTCCCACTAACAGAAACAATGCAGCTATTAACACCCAGAATTCCCCCTCTTTCCCCCCCCCCCCAATCTTCCCATCCCTACTTGAAGGTGTGGGTAGGTCAGTGGGCTTAAGCATTCCTGACTTGCTCTCCACGGCTGGCTTTTTTAGACAAAAGACCCTGAAAGCTTGTTAAGATATAAAGTGGCAGTCATTTGGATTTCACTTGAGTAACCTGTCAGCATTAACTGCCTCTCCTTCTATGATGACTTGTGGCTGGAAGCCAAAGCATGATAGGAACATTTAGAAAGTCTCTTTTGGGTCCAGAGTGACAGGAAAGAAAAGACTAACACAAAGGCATGTCTGCCAGCAAGTGATGGGGAGGTTGCATATCTGGATTAACAAGTTCATGTTTGCAAAGGCTATAGAATTGCAAAGTGTCACCATTTCTATTATTATTATTATTCTCCACCACATTTTTGGAATAGGCTACATGGCTTCCCACTCCATCCTCTTAGTAACAGAGTAGGCAGAAGTGTTTTTCATTCTGCTTTATTCTGGATGCTTTAAATTTTCTAAGGGGCAGTAGTATGGCCTCTTGACAAAAAGGAGAAAAGAATCCCTGAGAAGCACTGTGTGTGGGTGGCTAATATTGGTGTTGGCTGCTCAGCAAGGAGGAGATGAGAATTATCTTATTTTTTCATAGCAACAACTCCATTCAATTCTTAGCTCAAACAATTGGCTTATAAATTTGGCTCCTCTGTGTGGTTCTGGGAAAAATATATTTCTTGTAAGATGTACATATCATCCTTTACTTGTTTTTCCTCCTCATATACTTTGTTTCCATGAGGCAAGATGAGATTTTCAGGTGCTTTGGGACATGGTCCTTTGGGTTTCACACAAATGAAAGTATTGGTATTGTTAATTGTCTGTTGTGGGACAAATAGTGGAATCAAGCAGACAGATTCTTAAGATGAAAAATTATTTTCTTAAAGCATTTTCACTGATAACTTTGGTTTGGATAGCATCTTTACTCTGCTATCCCTAGTAACAAAGAATCAAGGAATTGTGGGAAGATAGAGGAATAAGGCAGGAACTGGGTCTCCCAAATTTCCTCAAAAACAACTTAAAATAATGCTTTAAAGTAAATTTTAGAGCAGCAGAAATAATTAAAAGCTGAGGTAAAGCAATTGTCCAGTTTGGAAAGATCTGACCTTCAGAGTTCGATTGAAGTACAAATATCCCCAGGCAGATATCACAGAATCAAAAAACAACATTCCCAGGGGATAGCTGTGCTAGTAGACTTAACTTCAGGAGCTTTTACTCAAGACAGTAGGGGTTGGGTAGCTAATCAGGGAAAGAACATGGGGACCCTCTGTGTGTCTCAAATATCTTGACCAGATGGGTAAGGAGGAACAAGCACATGAAGAGGGGTGAGGACCGTACTGGTTTTAGTTACTGGCAGTAGAATAGAATCCTTGGTTTTCTTTTTCTTTTTCCTGAGGCAATTGGAGTTAAGTGACTTGCCCAGAGTCACACAGCTAAGAAGTGTTAAGTGTCTTGTCTGAGATCAGATTTGAACTTGGGTCATTCTGACTTCAGGGCTGATGCTCTATCCACTGCACCACCTAGCTGTCCCATATCCTTGGTTTTGATTGCAGAGGGGAGAGCTAATGCTTGCAGCAATCTGAGGTTCTACAGGGAGCAAGAGCCCTGATCAACTAAAGGGTAGAGAGAAGCATCTGAGGTAATTTATAGACCAAAGTATGAGCCAGAAGAAGAATGACCCCAACTGGCCCTATAAATAAGATTGGGTGGTAGGCAGGTATTGGAACTGGGTGAATGTATACATTTAATATGATGTAGATTATAGATTATGTGGATTATAAGACATTGAAGAAACTAAGAGGTCAAAGGTCCCAGACAGAGCTCAGAAAACAACAGCATGAAAAACCTGATGCCTGATCCCACACCCTGGGAGTAGAGCCCAATTCCAACATAAATAAAGTTTTTTTGGCCACTAAAATGAGTAAAAGCAGAGAAAGAACCCAATTATAGATAGCAACTATGCTGATAAAGAAGATCAGGGTTCAAACTCAGAATGACAAAACAACTTCTTGTAAAGCTTTAAAGAAAAATACAAAATGGTCACAAGCCCAAAATGAGACCTTAAAAAGGACTTTAAAAATTAAGAGAGCTCGAGGAAAAAAGGAGAAGAGAAATAAAAGTAATGAAAGAAAATTATGAAAAAAGTCAACTAAGTGGGAGAAAAGAAACCCAAAAATTTAGCAAAAATAATTCCTTAAAATTAATTTCAGGCAAAGGGAAGCTAATGACTAGAAAAACAACTGAGCTGGAAAACAGACCAAGGAAAGACAATATAAAAATTGTTAGATTACCTGAAAGTTATGATAAAAAAAGTCTAGCACTGTACTTTAAGAAATTATTAAGAAAATTGTCCAGAAGTTCTAGAACTAGAAAGTAAAATAGAAGTTGAAAAAAAAATCCATTAATCATTGCCTGAAAGAGATCCCAAAATGAAAACTTATAGAAACATTATAGTTAAGTTTCAAAGCTCCCAGGTCAAGGAGAAAATATTGCAAGCAACTAGAAAGAGACAATTTAAATATAATGGATCTAAAGTCAGGACAACCCAAGACTGAGCAGCTTTTACATTAAAAATCTTAAGGATGGGAAGCTAGATGGTGAAGTGGATAAAGCACCAGCCCTGAAGTCAGGAGGACCTGAGTTCAAATTTGACCTTAGACCTTAACACTTCCTAGCTGTGTGACCCTGGGCAAGTCACTTAACCCCAATTGCCTCACCAACAAAACAAAACAAAACAAACCAAAAAAAACCCCACAAAAAAAAACTTAAGGGCATGTAATATAAAATAAAACTTCAAAAAGCAAAAGAACTGGATAATCAAATAAGCATAACCTACCCAGCAAAGTTGAATATAATTCTGCAAGGAAAAAATTGATATTTAATGAACTAAAAACTTTTAGATATTCTTGAGGAAAAGACCAGGACTGAACAGAAAATTTGACATACAAGAACTAGGAAACATATAAGAAGATAAATAAGAAACACTAATTATAAGGGATGTATTAAGGTTAAATGGTTTATTTTTCATATGGGAAAATGATATTTGTAACTCTTACGAATGTTATTACTAGGATAATTTGAAAGCATATACATAGAAGGAAGATTGGGTGGGAGGCAGGTAGTGCTAGAACCTTATTCTCATTGGAACCGAGTTAAAGAGAGAATAACATTTATTTAATAGAATATAAAAGTCTTCTTAACATACAGAGAAATAGGAAGGTAAGGGCATGAGATAAGAGAATGTGAATTAGGGAGTCAGTGATCAGAAGTAAATTAGATTCCTGAGGAGGTATAGGGTAAAAAGAGAGAGAAAAAAGATAAACAATGAGGAAAAATAAAATGGAGGGAAATAAGACAACTAATATTTATAACTCTGAATATGAAGGGGTCAAAGAACAGAATTTGACAATATGTGGTTTACAAAAAACATTTAAAAATGAGAGGTACACATAGAATAAAAATAGCTGGAGTAGAATTTATTATGCTTCAACTGATATTAAAAAAAGCAGGGGCAGTAATCATGATTTAGATGAAGAAAAGCTAAAATAGATTTAATTAAAAGAGATAAACTAGAAAATGACATCATTCTAAAAGATACCATAGGTAAAGAAGTAATATCAATATTAAATATATATTACCAAATACTATATATAACATTCAAATTTTTAAAAGAAAAGATAAATAATGAGGAATTCAAGAAAGAAATTAAGAATCTTAGATAAGCTAGATGTGATAGACATTTGGAGAGAATTGAATGGGATTAGAAAGGAATACATCTTTTTCTCAGTGGCAAAATTAATTATATGTTAGAGTATAAAACCTTTATAGTTAAATGAAGAAAAGCAGAAATATTGAATGCATCCTTTTCAGGTCATAATGCAATAAAAATTACATTTAATAAAGAATTATGGAAACACAGATTAAAAAATAATTGAAGAGTAAATAATAATTGGAGACTAAATCCTAAAGAATGAGTGGGTTAAAAAACAATTTATATAAACAAATAATTTCATTAGATAATTATAATAATGGATAATATATCAAAGTTTATGAGATGTAGCAAAAAGCATTAACCAGAGGAAAATTTATATCTCTAAATGCTTACACCAATAAAACAAAGAGATCAATAAATTGGTATGCAATTAAAAAACCTAAAAAAAGAACAAATTAAAAATCCACAATTAAATACCAAATTGGAAATCCTGAAAATTAAAGGTAAGATCAATAAAATTGAGTATTGAAAAACTATTGAATTAATAAATAAAACTTGTGTTGGCTATATGAAAAATTAATAAAATGGATAAATCATTGGTTAATATGATTAAAAAAAAGAAAGGAAAATCAAATCACTAATATCAAAAATGATGAGTGAATATACCACTAATGAAAAGGAAACTAAAGCAATGATTAGGAGTTATTTTTGCCAGTTATAGGCCAATAAATTAAACAATTTAAGTAAAATGGAAGAATACTTACAAAAATATAAATGCCTCAGATTAACAGAAGAGGAAATAGAATATCTAAAAAACTTGTTTAAGCAAAAGAAATTGAACAGGTCATAAATGAACTTCCTAAGGAAAAAATATTAGGACTAAATGGCTTTACAAGTGAATTCTAACAAACATTTAAAGATTAACTAATTCCAATATTAAATAAATTATTTGGAATAAAAGGCATGAATCACATGATTATATCATTAGATACAGAAAACTTTTGAAAAAACACAACACTTGTTCCTAGTTAAAACATTAGAAAGCATACATATAAATTAATTTTACCTTAAAATGATGAGAAGAAACTACTAAAATCATTAGCATGCATTATCAGTAACAGGGATAAGCTAGAAGCCTTCCTAATAAAATCAGGAGTAAAATAAGGATGCTCATTATTACCATTATTAATTAATGCTAGCAATAGCAATAGTAAGAAAAATAAATTGAAGGAATCAGGAGGGGCAATGAGGTAATAAAACTATTTTGTTTTTTATAAATGATACTTGAAAAATCCTAGAGGTTCAACTAAAAAGTTTGTTGAATCAGTGAATAATTTCAACAAAGTAACAGGACGTAAAATAAACCCACATAAATTGTCAGCATTTCTATATATCACCAACAAAGCCCTGCAACAAAAAATAGTAAGAGATGGGTGATTTGAAATAATTGTAGGCAAAAGAAAAAAATACCTCAGAGTATACCTACCAAGCCAAATCCAGGAACTATATGAATGTAATTGTTATATATTTTTTATACAAACAAAATCAGATTTAAATAATTGGAGAAATAAACATTAATTGTTCATGGTGATTGAGCCAATATAATAAAATGACAATTCTACCTAAATTTATCTATTTATTCAGTGCCATTCCAATTAAATTACAAATAATTATTTTATTGAGTTAGAAATAAAATCATAAAATTCACTTAGAAGAACAAAAGGTCAAAAATTTCAAAGGAATTAATGAAAAAATGTAATGGAAGATGTGTAGCACTGTCAGATCTTAAATTATATCATAAAGCAGTAATTATTAAAACTATTTGGAATTGGCTAAGAAATAGAATGGTGGATCAGTGGAATAGAGTGGATATACAATAACAATAGTAAATTATTAAAGTAACCTTGTGTTTTGATAAATGTAAAGATTTAAATTTTCATGACAAAAATTTGACAAAAATTATTGGGAAAACTGGAAAGCAGTGTGACAGAAGCTAGACTGATATGTTATACCATTTACCAAGATAGGGTCAAAATGGATACATGACTTAGAGATAAAAGGAAACATTATAAGCAAATTAGAAGAAAATAGAACATATTATCTATCAGATTTATGGATATGAGAAGAATTTGAAAATAAATGAGAGATAGAACATTGTAAGATGTAAAATGGATCATTTTATTACATTAAAATAAAAGGGTTTTGTTCAAATAAAACCAATGCAGCCAAGATTAGAAGGAAAGCAGAAAATTGGAAAAAAAATTTATAGACAGTTTCTTGGAAAAAAGTTTCATATCTCAAATATATAGAGAATGTTGTCAAATTTATAAGAACAAATCATTCTCCAATTGATAAATGGTCAAAGGATATGAATAAGTAGTTTTTGAATAAAGAAATAAAATGTATAGTCATATAAAAAGTTTAAATCATTATTGATTAGATAAATGAAAATTAAAACAACTTTGACATACTATCTCACTTTATCAAATAAAATGATAGAAGGGGAAAATAACAAATGTTGGAGGGAATGTGGAAAAAAATGGGACCCTAATACATTGTTGGTGGGATTGTAAACTGATAAACCGTTTGGGAGAGTAATCTGGAATTATGCCCAAAGAGTTATAAAACCTTTTGATTCAACAATAACACAATTAGATCGATTTCTCAAGGTGATCAGGGAAAAATGAAAAGAACCTGTATGTTCTAAAATATTTATAACAGTTCTCTTTGTGACAGCAAAGAAATGGAAACTTAGGGGATGTTTGTCAATTAGAGAATGACTGAATAAGTTGTGATATGTGATTATAATGGAAGACTACTGTGCTGTAAGAAATGATGAGTAGGTTGATTTTAGGAAAACATGAAGACATGTTTGCATGAAATAATGAAGAGTGAAACAAGCAGAACTAAGAGAACATTGTGTATACTAATAGAAATATTGTTTGAAGAATAAATGTAAATGACTAAGCTATGCCGAGTTAGATGAATATTCAAATCAACTACAAAGGTTCCATAAAGGAAAGATGCTATCCAGCTTCAGAGAAAGAACTGATATATAGAACTATGTATTGCATAGTTTCCTCTCTCTCTCTCTCTCTCTCTCTCTCTCTCTCTCTCTCTCTCTCTC
>JAJPUD010011014.1:0-15291 GCA_023553655.1 Myrmecobius fasciatus | reverse complement strand
CTCTCTCTCTCTCTCTCTCTCTCTCTCTCTCTCTCTCTCTCTCTCTCTCAATTTGGGAACGAGGGAGGGAAGCAGCTTGGAACTCAAATGTGACAAAAAATAAAATAAATGTTTAAAAAAAGAAGGAAGGGGGAAAATAGTTTGTCAAGAAAATCTGATAATATATACATTATTCTATATCCACAAATTCTTACCATTGCAAATAAGGTAGAGAAGTATATTTTCTTACTATGTAGTCATCCTTGATCATGATTATACAGCATCCATTCAGTTTTATTCAGATAGTAAATTCTGTTGGATTACAGGGGAAAAACAGCCTAGTTTTTATGATGATGTTTGTTGAAAGGGCCTTAGGGATGACTGAGGTGAGACAGGTTTTCATTCTCCCCTTTGAATTTTAGCCAAATTATAATGATGCTTTCCCCCAATTGTGATATACTTCCTTTTTTATGTTCCTGATATTCCAGAAAACCCTTGGAAGAAACATTTCCAGAAATACAGTATTATAGAAAGAGCATTAGATTTGTGGCTATGAGCAGGGGCCAGAGATGCAGGGGAATGCTGGGGACAGCTCTAACAGGTTCAGAAGAGCTGATTATTAAATTTTTAGCATGAACATTTACACTTTGACATTCATCAAATGCTCAAATCAGGGATTGATATATTTTTTTATTAATTATCTAGATTTAAGAAATGCTGGGGAAAGTGGATTTTGTAGATTAAACTTTAAAAAAACCTATAGAGAGCCAATTTTTAAACATTTACAAGCACATCCCTGTCTATGAGGGACTTTAGAGGTTATCTAGTTTTACTTCCTTTTCTTTTTTTTTTTTTTTTTACAAAGGAGGAAACTGAGAGCCAGAGAAGTTTATTTGCTCATGATTACAAAAATGACAAATGGAAAAGCCAGGATTTTTAACTCATGCTGACTTCAGATTCAAACAGGATGTTTTTTTTTTGTTTGTTTGTTTGTTTTTAACCACTGATCTACATCTTGTTTGATCAGGAACAAATTGCTTCAGTTCTCCAGACATCTTTTTTCTAATCAATAGAATAAGAGTTCAGCTTGCCTCCAAAGTCAGTTTTTTGCTTTAGATACTACCATTCATTTAGCACGTGGCAAACTTACATTAAAACAGTTCTAAAACTCATTCTGACTGCATTTTTTGGTCAATAATACCCATTTATAGGACTATAGGTTATATTTATGTGGCAGTGAAATTGCAATGACTTCAAAGTCACTGCTGATTCAAGCAGAAAGTTATAAAATTCAACATGATGGTTGGAAAAGTCCTTGAAACTACTCTGGTGGGCTTAGCTTTACTCTTCCTTTTGTATAGTTTAATTTGTAAAAAAAAAAGATTGATTTATGTCCTTTAATTCCTTTCAATTATTTCATGGAAAGAGCTTTACACATGTGTATATATGGGCTACATTAGTGCACAGAACTACTTATATTTGTCTTTAAAAATAAATGGTTAAATGCTGAAAATAAATATGTATTCTTTTTGTCTTTTGAAATACTTTCTCCAAGATATCCTTCAATTAATTTTTAGGCTATGATCTATTTCTGTAATGAAACTCATTTGGAAACTTGGGAAAATCTCTCCGCAGCTCAACTCCCTATGCTGGGGTCCAACTCCCAACCTGTAAACCTGTCAGCAATAGTGGATCAAAAAGAAAGTTTAATTAAACAAAAGGAAAATGAATAATCCTGTGATATGCTGCCTTGGACACACTGTGATAATTAAAGGTTCAATAATATTTCCTCAATTTCCTATTGGCTGTTTTGTTTTTTCACCAGCTAGGGCATCATAAATATTAAAGAATCAATAGATTTCAGAGTCAGAAGGGACCTCAGCAGGGGTCTAAATGAAGGTATCCCTGAATAGAAATAGCCTTCTGTAACATCTCTGACAAGGGGTCATCCAGCTGCTGTTTGAAAGTAACCTACTTTGCTTCTGAATGGTTCTTTTTGATAAGAAGTTATTCTTTATACTTCTGTAGAGAAGGAATACAGCCTCCAAACTAATGGGGATTTTTTTTTTCTGTTATTGCTGGCAAATATCAACAATAAATGTAGGAATGTCGACTAAGAAGAAAGAAAGTAATGACAACGCTCTTCACTTAGTTTTTATTCTTTCAAGTCAACAATCACAATAACTAGAGTTTTTATAGTGCTTTAAAATTTGTAAAATGCTTTACAAATATTATCTCATTTTATTCTTACAAAAACCTTCAGAAGTGGGTACTATTTTTCTTCTTCTCTTTTTTGCACATGAGGAAATCTAGGCAGACAACAGTCAAATGACTTTCCAAGGACACACAGTTAATAAGTGTCTGAGGCTGAATGGTTCAGGATCAATATAATACTCTTTGAACTATACCACCTAGTTGCTTCTCTTTAGCATTTATTAAGCACTTATTACATGCTAGGCACTGTGCTAAACACAGGTAAACAAGGAAAGGTAAAAATATTCCCTGTTCTCAAAGAGTTCACAGTATAATAGAGGAGACAACAAGCAAACAACTAAGAGTACTACGTGTTATACATAGACATATATGTATAGATTCTGTAATATATAAATATGAACAAAGATTTTTATATTCATATTTGTATACAAGTGTATGGGTAGCTACCTGGTATACTGGATAGAGTGTTGGGATTCACTTTCCTGAGTTCAAATCTGGTCTCACACACTAGCTGTGTGACTCTGGAGCAAGTCACTTAACCCTGTTTGCCTCAGTTTCCTCATCTGTAAAATGAGCTGGAGAAGAAAATGGCAAAACACTCGAGTATCTTTGCCAAGAAAATCTCAAAAGGGGCCACAAAGAGTCAGACACAATTGAAAAATAAAAACATCTATGTGCATATACATATACATATGTGTATATGTGTATAGATGTAGACATGATAAGTTAAAGATAATCGAAGAGAAGCTGCTAACATTAATAGAGATCAGAAATGCTTCTCACAGAAAATCAGATTTTAGCTGAGAAGGGTGAAAATTACAAGTATGGGAGATAGTTGGTGAAAATGCATGGAATCAGGAAAGGAAATATTTTGTGCAAGGAACAGCAAGGAAGCCAGTAGTAGTAGTTAATCAACTATGTGGAGAGGAGAAAGATAGAAGAAGATTGGAAAAATGGAAGGGGTCCAGATATGAAATCAATAAGAGGACTTTATATTTGATTCTGGAGGTAATAGGAAGCTAATGAAATTTACGGAATAAGAGGTGACAGTGGACCTGAGAGTTTTAGGAGGGTCAAATTTTGCTCAACTTCATTTGTACACAAATAAAATAGCAGAAATTATTGATCTTTTTTTTGTTCATGGACTCTTCTGGAAATCTGGTAAAGCTCAGAGTAATGTTTGTAGATGCATAAAATAATATATAGGGTTACAAAAGAAAGTGATTATGTTGAAATATAATGGTCATGATGTTAAAAAAAGCAAACACGTATATAGATATAAAATTAAGGATAAGAAGTAAAATATTTTCTTTGCCCCATTCATCACATAATTTATTTTGTTGCATTGTTTATTTGTTCTACACAACCCCCAAGCACACCTGAGTGCATGTCACAGTACAATCAACTGTCTGTTGATGAAAAATTATTATTTTTCATCAACTTTATTCCATATGTCTCAAATTCTACATGTCTGAAACTTAACCATCTTTCCCCCTGAAATCTTCCTCTCTTTCTAACTTCTCTATTACTATTGAGAGCACTATCATCCTTCCAATCTACTAACCTCAAAGCCTACATATCATCACTGAATTCTTTCTTTTACCCCACTATATCCAACCTGTTACCAGGGCCTTTTAGTTTAATCTTTGCCACATTTTCCCAATATATCTCTCTTCTCTTCTCTGATATTGCCACCACACCACTATAAGCATTTATCTTTTCATGCCTGGAATGCTGCAATGGCTTGCTGATTGGTCTACTTGCCACAAGTTCAAGCTCCTTCTAATAGCTCCCTATCATCTCCAGAATAAAATACAAAATCCTCTATCATTTATAAAGCCCTTCTGGACCTGCTCTCCCTCCTACCTTTCTAGACTTCTTATACCTCCCTGCAAATTTAGTATACTTCTTTCCTGTTCATGGTACAACTGATTGTCCCTTTCTTAAAAAACTTCTTAATCATCCAGGACCCAAGGCTCTCTTACTTTCTTCCATATTATTCTCTTAGGCACTAGGAATGAAATAGTCAAATCACTTAGTGCTGTTAGTGACAAGTACTTACTATTGCTTATCTTTCCAATCGAAGGTTTCTAGCAGTTAGTACAGTATGCATGCTTTCTTTTCCACTAAGTAAATAAAAGAGGAGTGGTCAGAATCCTTGTTCTTGCTTGGCAGAATTATATTTATATTAGATACAGACCTAGCAAACCTCAACCTGGGAAAAAGGTTTCTATTTAGAGCTATGAAATTAGGCCACCCCAAAGACCAGTGACCTACATTTCCTCGCTTTGGAAATTTAAGATAAGGTAGCAGTTGTCACGCTCTATGCTTGCCCTGAAAAATCCTCATAATCCAGGAAGGTGGTGGGAAAAGAAATGCATTTGAAAAGCCTTAGAATTTCAAATCCTTTTAAACAAGCTAACAAGATTACTAATGGAAAAAAAAAATTAATAGCACAACTCTGGGTGTGCTGGCCTGGAGGTACAGAAGTTGCTCTGTATTCTTTAAGGGGGAGGTAGAATTGGATTTTACTATATTTCCCTGTTTATCAGGAAATGGCAAATAACCTTCTCCCCATTTTCCCTAAAATTCATTCTTCCACTGGCTATAGGCTTTTGGCTTTGAATTCTAGGATTCTGTGCTATTTGTTTTTTTCCTATTGATCATAACCCTTAGACTGGGGACTACAGAGAATCTAAGATTAATTGGCTTTGCAGAGTCTGAGTTACCTTGTATTCTGGTTGTTTGGATAATTCTGTTATAAAGGAGGGGAAAAACACTTATGCCCAAAGTTATATCTTGTAATTTTATTACTTGTTGTGCCTTTGACTTTTGATTATGAGAGTCAGTCTTTAAAGTAATAAATAGATCTCAAACAAAGAGCAGTAACTCTGAATTCAGAGTACTTGGGTCCTAATGCTTTCTGCCTGTGTGATCTTGGGCAAATCACTTAACCTCATTTTCCTTATCTGTAAAACGAAAGGGCTGGATTAGATGGTCTCTGAGCTCCATGAGATCTATAAACTTTTTATGAGATCTATGACTTTTCCCCTTCAGCCTTCTGTGTTTTGTGTAACTGCTAACACTTAAAGGCAAAGAGATTGCTGAATCAATAGCAGTTTCATCCTTTTTTCCTTTAAAATTTCATTACCCTGTTTTGGTTCTTCAACTCCTGTTTATTTTCTTTTTTCTTTTCTTTTCTTTTTTTTTCCTCCTGTTTATTTTCAATATGTAGTCTCATCATTAGTTTTTAGCTGGGGTGTGGGATGGAAGTTGGGGGAAGAGAATAGGAAAGAGGATGAAATCTAATCCTTATGATCAGTAAGTATTAAAGCCAAGTACAGTTTGAAATCAAACTGAAAAAAAGGTAAAGGTTCTTAGGTTGTTTCAAAGAATTCAACTGCTATTAATTTGAAAAACTATCCAAATGATTAGAAAGAAAAATATGATCGAAGATAGGCCTTTTTCAGTGGAAGTTCAATTTTGCTTTATCTTTTTTAAAGCTTATATATACATAATTGTATAAATGTGATGAAAATCTGAAAACATTAATAATGGTTTAAATAAAATAGCACAATACAAAATAAATCCACAAAAATTATTGGCATATATTTATATGCATGTATAGATAATATGTACAAATATTGTATAGGTAATATATATACACATTATATATGTGCATATTATGTATATGTAGATAATATATATTACATATGTAAGCTAACATATAGTTGGGGCAGTTATTAGTGGGGCAGGTAGGTGGCACGATGGATAGAGTGCTAGGTATAATGTTAAGAGGACATGAATTCAAATCTAGCCTTAGGCCCTATCTTAAGCAAGTCATTTAACCCTATATGCCTCAGTTTCCTTGTTTATAAAATAAGTTGGAGAAGATAATGGTAAGTCACTTCAATATCTTTGCCAAGAAAACCTCAAAAGAAGTCACCAAAGAGTCAATTAAACAACAAAAATACTAACAAAACCTAAGAGGAAGAGATAGGAAGAGAAATCTCTCTGAAATAGCAATATACATTAGATATTTGGAATTAATTTACCAGCATACACACGAGACATATATCAACCAGTATAATGTGCCAGATGCTATGCTAGGCATTAAGTATGCAGAGACGAAAATGTTTTAGTGTGGTCCTTAAGAAACTTATATTCTACTGGGGAAGACAGCATATACTCATACATGAATCCAGGTCCCCTAATACTAGAACAAGTATTTACCCCCACACAAAACAGTACATATATATATATATATACATATACATATACACATACACATATGTATCTATATGCAAACACAATTCTGAAACAATTTTTATAGAGAGAACACTTGTTCTAGTGTTGGAAAACCTGCATTAAAATTCTGCCTCTGAGAAATGCAAATCAAGACAACCCTGAGGTACCACTACACACCTGTCAGATTGGCTAAAATGACAGGAAAAGTTAATGATGAATGTTGGAGGGGATGTGGGAAAACTGGGACACTAATACATTGTTGGTGGAACTGTGAATGGATACAGCCATTCTGGAGAACAATTTGGAATATGCTCAAAAAGTTATCAAACTGTGCATACCCTTTGACCCAGCAGTGTTTCTACTGGGCCTATATCCCAAAGAGATTTTAAAGGAGGGAAAGGGCCCCACATGTGCAAAAATGTTTGTGGCAGCCCTTTTTGTAGTGGCTAGAAACTGGAAACTGAATGGATGCCCATCAATTGGAGAATGGCTGAGTAAACTATGGTATATGAATGTTATGGAATATTATTGTTCTATAAGAAACGACCAGCAGGACAATTTCAGAGAGGCCTGGAGAGACTTGCATGAACTGATGCTGAGTGAAATGAGCAGAACCAGAAGATCATTATATACGGCAACAACAATACTATATGATGATCAATTCTGATGGACATGGCTCTCTTCAACAATGAAATGTTTCAAACCAGTTCCAATTGTTCACTGAAGAAAGCCATATACACCCAGAGAGAGGGATGTGAAATGTGGACCACAACATAACATTCCCATACTCTTGATTGATGTTTGCTTACATTGTGTTTCCTTTATCTGATATGTCTTTTGTGTAGATACGATTTTTCTTGCACAACAATGATAAGTTTGGAAATATGTATACATATATTCGATTTGCCAAGTATTTTAACATAATTAACATGTAGTGGATATCCTGCCATCTAGGGGAGAAGTGGGGAGTAGGGGGAAAAATTTGTAACAGAAAGCTATGTAAGGGTTAATGTTGAAGAATTACCCACACATATGTTATACAAATAAAATTAAAAAAAAATTCTGCCTCTGAGGCTTACTGCCTTTCTGATTATGTGCAAGTCATCTGATGGAGGTTAGTTTCTTATACTTATACAATAAGGTAATTAGAATACATTGCTTCTAAATTCTACATTCAATGTTCATGACTATACCAAACCAATATGGTATAAATAACAACACTATCCAAATTATTTTACAGATTTAGTACTCTCCAAATTGAATCACCAGGTAACATAATCCATTTGATGTAATAAAACTTCAAATATAAATGTATATGATGAAGAAAAGCAGGAAGGACGAAAGCTTGGTGCTACCACATCTCACACTATTAGGAAGGCAGTAATTATCAAAACTATTTGGAACAGAATAAACAAATAGAAAAATGAATCAGTGGACTGGACTAGAAAATCAAGAAAGAAACAAATGTGAACAGGAGTCAATTGTTCATTAAATGCAATATAAAGATTGAGGAAGATACTCTGATAAGAACTACTAGAAAAACTATAAAGAAGTTGGGTAAAAAATAGTTTTGTATTAGCTACTTATGTCATTTTACCACAGCAAATTACAAATGAATAAAGTATCTAAATATAAAAACTCATACCATTTAGGGAAAAAAAAAGAGAATGAAAAGTTATATCTTTCATGAATCTGAGCTATTCTCCAGTAAGCAAGTACTCAATAAATATAAACAGTTTTCATAAGAAGAAATACAAACTATCAACACTACCTGAAAATGTTCATAAACACTAATAATCGGAGAAGTACAAATTAAACAACCCTAACATCCATCAAGTTCAAGCAAAGATGGGAAAACTCATTGTTAAGAAGATTGTGGAAAGATTGGAAATTCTAAAGCTATGAATTAGTATCACTATTTGGGAAAACAATTATGATTACTTAAGAAAAGTTACTAAATTATTCATGTTATTTGGTCCAGAGATTCCATTTATGGCACTGTATGCCAAGAATGTTACAGATAAAAAAGAAACACTGATAGGTTAAAAAAATGTTTTAAGCAATATTATTTGTGCTAAAAATCTAGAAATCAAATATGTGCTAAACCACTTGAAAATGGCTGAACAAATTGTGATCTATGAATGTAATACTTATTACTATGCCCTAAAGAATGATGAATATGAAAAAGCCATAGAAGCATGTGAAGATATTTATGAAGCAATGCAAAGGGAAGAAAGCACAGACAAATGAACTACTTAGCTATAACAAAATAAATAAAAGGAACATTGAGCCAGATGTTAGCCTCCACGTGAAGTCTCTGCTGCCAAGGAGGCTGAGTCTAGTAGACCATTTAAATTCAAGAGTTCTAAACTACAGTAGGGATAAAAAAGCATATTGGGTGCTGGCACTAAGTCTGTCACCAATATGGTGAGCAGAGGACCACTAGGCTGTCTAAGGAGGAAATAACCTGCCCAAGTCAAAAAATAAAGAAGATTAAAGCTTTGGTGATGATCAGTAATGGGTTTCTATACTTCCAATCTATGTAAGATAGACTCAAAAAACAGAAAAATAACTAAAATCTACATTTAGGGTCAACAAAACACTGATCTGTTGCAACAATCTTTGCTACTTCCATACCATCAAAGTTAAAGGTAACACTCCATTCTGTAATCAATTGAGAAACTTTTTTTTTTTTTTTTTTTTTTAGTGGACTTAACTTGGAAGTTCATAAAATTAAAGACCTAGATGTGGAAGAAATCTGAGAGGATATTTAATTCATTCCTTTCATTTTACAGATGAGGAAACAAGTCTAGACAAGAAAAGTGATTTGCTCAAGATTACTTAGGTACATTGTGATAAATGTCAGAGGTGTGTATTGGGAAGTATCTGTCATGTCCAAATAAAACTATCAATAATGTATAAAAAAAAAGGTGTCTTCAAAAATCTGAGTTCAGTTTTAATCTATTAAAGCTGTTATAGCCTTAATATTAAAAATAAAATATTAAAAAAATTTTAAAAAAGCTTTACTAGCTTAAAACTACACTAAAACTTCTTGAGACATGCTGTATACATAATGCCAGAACTTATTGGGAAACTCTACACTTATTTTAATCTTTATCTAAAATATTTTTAGAATTTTTGGAATTCCTCTTTCATAATTATCTTTAAAAACAATTTCAGAATTACATGAGAATGTCATTCTGATTGCTTTTTTGTTTCACTTTGGACATCTGCATCTCTAGGCAACAGTATTTTTAACATCTGCCTCTCTTTAATCATTTAAAAATTAAATGCAGTCTAACATAGATGAACTCTATCATAATTTTCAATGCTGAAAAATGTATTTCACAGCTTTCCCCAAAGTACCAATTGTTCTAATACTAATTAACCTATAAATTAAACTTCATATCTCTACTCCATGCTAGAGAGGCCTATCAATGAGAAGCCAGAATACTCATTTAAATATTTCTTGCAATCAAAAGGGACAATTCCAAAGATGAAAGTGACCTTCAACCCCAAGCATCTTGGGAAGACACAGGAAACAGAGATCTGACTTGTTAGCAGAAATAAATTCTATTATTTGGGAAGACGAGATATCTGAAGTTTCTGTCTTTCTTTTTTATGTTAGCAAAAATTAGCAAATGATACTTAGACATAAGACAGCATGGTATAGTAGAATATTGAACCTGGAGTCTGGGAGATGTAGGTTCAAAGCTTTCCTCTGACACTAGTTGGATGGTCATGAATAAATCATTTGACCCTCTCTGAACTTTAGGCAACTAAGACTTATGTAGGTACTAGATTTTTTGAATAAGGCACATAGTCACTCATATTTTTAAGTTCAAATAAATAAGATGTATGTGGGCAAGGATATATAAAAAAGACAAACGAGAGGTCATTTACATGGTATGATTTGAGAGGCATCAGCCAGGGCTCTGCCTCAAAGTATCCCAGTGCTTGAAAAGAAACTATTGTTATTAGCACTTCATTCCTTTTTATCCTTAAAACTTTCCAGGCTTCAATAGTCTTTCTAAATGATCTTGTGGGTGTGCAAAAAATGTTTGTAACAGCTTTAATTTGAGTTGGTAAGGAAATGGAAAATGAGTAGATACTCATCAGTTGGGAAATGGCTGAATAAGTTGTGGTATATTAATATAATAGAATGCTCTATAAGAAATAATGAGCACAGTAACAGCAAGATTGTGTGATCAACTATGATAGACTTAGCTCTTCTCAGCAATACAATGATCCGAGACAATTGCAAAAGACTCATGATGGAAAATCCCCCACATCCCGAGAAAGAACTATTGAGACTGAATACAGTTTGAAAAATACTATTTTCACTTTTTTTTCTTTCTTGTGGTTTCTCCTTTTAGTTCTGATGTTTCTTTCACAAAATGACTAATATGGAAATGTATTTAAAATGATTGTACTTGTATAACCTATATCAGATTGCTTGCTTGGTTGGGGAGGGAGAAAAAAGATTTGGAACTCAAAATCTTACAAAAATGCATGTTGGAAACTATTTTTAAATTGCACATGTTTAACATATTGGATTGGGGGGAAGAGAAGGAAAAAAATTTGGAACACAAGGTTTTGCAGGGATGAATGTTGAAAACTATGCATATGTTTTGAAAATAAAAAGCTTCAAAAATAAAAAAAATTAAAAACTATGTTGGAAAAAAATACTATTAAATGAAAAAAAAACTATTGGGAGAAATAAATAAATTAGGATGTGGGAAAAGTCATTCATGATCCTTAGCTGAGTATCAGCTAGAATGAAGCACAGAATAAGTCCTTGAGCAAAGTGAGGTAAGGGTATTAGGAAAAAGAGACTGCCAAAGAAAACGTTATCTTCTTGTAGTATCTTACTCCAAAACTGACAGTTCATGATAATATCTTTTGTAACATAAAATCCCATAATCATAATCAATATTCAATATGTAACCAAATAATTGATTTAGGCAGATCCACTTTGTATTTGACCTGGATTTTTATTATTGGGCTTTTCAGTAGAATTATGTTTTAAAACTTTTATCTACAACCCAGTTTCTTAGCATGGATCCCCAAAATGCGACATATCTTAAGGTTCCAGTATATAATGTAATTAAGCCCCAATTATTAATGGGAAAACAATTACCACTTGAGGGACTGCTTTTATTTTAAAGGATATTCTACCTTGGGTTCCTCTCAGAGGGATAAGGAACATAAGCCATGATTCTTGTATCTAACAGTGTTAATGACAGAGATTCTTCAATAATTCAGACCAATGGAGAGGTCTGTATGAATTAGGTTAAGCATGGCTCTTGCAATCTTAATCAGTCAATTTGTCCACTGGCATTCATCAAGTGTCAGCTATATACTGGGCACTGTGTTAAGTGCAAGGGATACAAAGAAAGGTAAAAGTATTCACAGTATTCATTTTCTTATCAAATCTTTTCTTCATAATTTCTCTTTATTTCCATTCTCTTCCTAATTCCTAAATGCTGGTGTACCTCAAAGGTTTGTCCTTGGTCTTTTCTTCCCTTTAAACTCTTCCTTTGTGATTTTATTTGCATGCAAGGATTCAACTATGCCCATCACAGATGATTCTTAAATCCCTATCTTTAATCTTTATATCAACTTTTAGTTGTGGACATATGTTCATCTAGTTCTGTAATACGTTTACATCTAACTATTCTACCCCCTATACTCCTCTTAAATTCAACATCAATCAACTTTTTTTTTTAAAGCACCTACTTGGTGCCAGACACATGACAATAATCATGTTCATTGTCTTTCTCCCTAAACCTACTTCTCTTATTGACTTCATACACCATTTATATAGTCTCTTCTGTTCACAACTTTGGGATTCTCTTTGATACTTTCATATCACTCATTTATAGTCAACCAGTTATCAAATTCTGTTGATTTACATCACTGTAAGGAATTTCTTCCCTGGGAATTCTTTACACCAGAGGTGTTAAACACACTGCAACTCTCACATTAAACATAAACATTCACACTATACCACATTAAAATATAATTAAAAACATTTAACAAAATACTCAAAATACTATAGGATATAAATAATATAAACACACAGTTTTATAACTCAATATAACTCAATTAATCCTTAATTAAGGGATGAACTGCTGTTTAGTGGTTCCTTTGTTAAGTTTACTATCACTGCTTTATATCAATGAATCCAATATCCAGACTCACATCTGTCTCCTCCTCCTATCTCTCTTCCCATTGTCACCTATTCACTTGGAACATTTCTCCTAACAGTTTTTCTCACCTCTATTCATTCCCCATTTGAATCAATCTTTCATAATGTTTCCAGGAGGATTCCCCTCTTTCTCCCCTTGCACATACATCTAATCACATCATATTCACCTGCTCAAGAATCTTTAGTGGCTTTCTCTTGCCTGCCAAGTAAATGTCAAACCATTTTGCTTACCATTAAATGATTTTCATTACCTAGTTACAATTTACCTTTTCAACTTTCTAATTACTAACAACCAAATGCTTCATACTTAAGCAAAATTGATCTTTATATTCCAAGAATACACTAGATACAATCTCACTGCTGTGCTTTTTCTTTATGTTTTTCCTTTACCAAAAATGCCCTCCCTCCTCCATTTTATCTTTTGTACTCATACCCATTTTCAAATCCAACTCATGTATCACTTTCTCCATGAAGTAACTTACTCTAAGGAGTAACTTTCTAACACCTCACAGAACATTTTGTTTTGCAACTATTTTGCTCTTATGCAAAATTATATACTATAAGTTTATGTATTTTTTTTTATCTTAGCCCCTATTAGACTATAAACTCCACCAGGGTAGGTATTATATTTTATGTAACCTTGCCACTCCCTCAGTACCTCCACTCCATTCCCTTTTAAACCCTCTGCAAAATGGATTTTGATTACATCACTCAACTGAAACTACTCTTCCTGAAGTCATCAGTGACCTCTCAACTGCCAAATCTGTCTTCTCAATCTTTATCTTTATTGATCTTCCTTTTTGTAGCATTTGACTGCACTCTCCTTGGTGCTATACTTGGGAGTTAAGATGATACTGAGTTTATTTCTTTCTTAGACACTTATTAGTTATGTAACCC
The DNA here is from genome assembly GCA_023553655.1 of Myrmecobius fasciatus. Classification (NCBI taxonomy): domain Eukaryota; kingdom Metazoa; phylum Chordata; class Mammalia; order Dasyuromorphia; family Myrmecobiidae; genus Myrmecobius; species Myrmecobius fasciatus. The sequence continues at coordinate 1,742 of JAJPUD010011014.1, read as the reverse complement.
TCGGCAAATGACATAATCCCTGTGAACCTTAGTCTCCTTATCTAAGAAATGAAGAGGTTGGACCCAGTGGCCTTTACTATCCCATTCCAGCTCTAATATATGATTTTCTCTTTGTTTTTGTGATATTCATTATTCATCCATATCACATACCAAAATCACATCACATACTGAATAACTTTTCAGCTCCTTCGGGATCAATTACCATCTCATTGCCAATGACTCCCATATCTACTGTATCCATCCAGCTATCCTTTCTCTTGAATTTCAGTGACACACTGTAAACTGTATATTAGACATTTTGAATTGGCTGTTCAAACTCAACATTTCCAAAATAGAACTCATCCTCTTTCTCCTCAAACTCACTACTTTTCCAGACTTTCTGATTATTGCCAAAGGCATCTCTATCCTTTCAGTAACCTTATTTATTTTTTCTTCTCTTCATTCTCACTCACTCCACGTATTCAATCAGTTGCCAAGCCTTTCTTTGTCTTTTCTATTTTCACAATCTTTCACATATGCTCTTCCTCCCCACTTACCTAGTTCAGGTTTTTATCACCTTTCACTTGGGCTCCAGCAATAGCTTCCAAATTGGTCATCTTCTTGTCTCAATTCTCATCTTACTCCAATCTAACCTCCACACAGCTGCCAAAATGATTTTCATAAAGCACAAGTCGGCCTGTATCGCTCCCTTACTCAGTAAACTTCAGTGGCTTCCTATTGCCTCTAAAATTAAATATAGACTTCTTGATTTGGCATCTAAAGCTCTCTACAACCTGGCTCCTTCCTACCATTTGGTCTTCTCACAAAATTCTCCCTTCTATTCACTTTGATTCATTCTTGCTGGTTAATACTGATATTTACACATAAGGCTATACTTCCCATCTCTATGACTTCGCACCAGCCAATTCCTTATTCCTATGATGCATTCTTCCTCATCACAACTTCTTTGAATGCCTTTTTTTTTCCAAGACTAAGCTCAAGCACCCCCTTCTACACCAAGACTTTCCTCATCCCTCTAGTTACTATTATACTCTTCTCAAAACAACTTTGTATTCATTTTGTATTCATTGTATAGAGAAGTAGCATGCAGTGCTAGACAGAGAACTGGCTTTGGGTTCAAATATTGCCTGTAACACATCTGGACTGTTTTATACTGAGCCATTCACTTTCTTTCTATATACCTTAGACAACTATATACCATAAATTAAAGAGAAGCTGTTAGTTTGCATTGTTTGAAGAAGTTTCTTTATCTGGGAATTCTGTATTCCAGTGGGATCACCCTTTTAGTTTCTATCCTTATTTAATCTGTATGTATTACTTCTTTGAGGAGTGGGATTTCAGCATTTTCTCCATTGCTCCAACAAATAATGCTCTTCATTTCTTGAATGCATTTCTGTTTCTCTAATAGCAGGACTCAACTTCTAGAGAAGTAAAGAACCATCTTTAAAAACCTTTCTTATCCTAAAAAAAAATCCCAATCTCTGTCTTCTTTTCCCTTTTTCTATTTGTCTTTGAGTGAGCCCCTATAAGGGATGAAGTTCTTAGGATAGTGGCAGCTGATTTATTCCTCAGGCCTAAGGTAAAAACTGAGGCAGAGTTTGTCTTTGTAGTTCCTAGGTCCTATTCTGTATCCTTTTTCTGAAGGTTTCTTTATCCTTCTTCTCCACCCTAACCAAATCCATTTTCAGTTCCTTTATTAATGCGAAAATGACTGATAAAGGGCTTATAGTGCTATTCATCTC
>JAJPUD010011013.1:29538-57305 GCA_023553655.1 Myrmecobius fasciatus | reverse complement strand
ATATTATTGTTCTGTAAGAAACGACCAGCAGGATGATTTCAGAGAGGCCTGGAGAGACTTACATGAACTGATGCTGAGTGAAATGAGCAGAACCAGGAGATCATTATACACGGCAACAACAGTACTATATGACGATCAATTCTGATGGACATGGCTCTCTTCAACAATGAAATGTTTCAAACCACCTCCAATTGTTCACTGAAGAAAGCCATATACACCCAGAGAGAGGGATGCGAAATGTGGACCACAACATAACATTCTCATACTCCTTGATTGATGTTTGCTTACATTGTGTTTCCTTTATCTGATATATCGTTTGTGTAGATAAGATTTTTCTTGCACACCAATGATAAGTTTGGAAATATGTATACATATATTCGATTTGCCAATATTTTAACATAATTAACATGTAGTGGATATCCTGCCATCTAGGGGAGGGGTGGGGAGTTGGGGGGAAAATTTGTAACGGAAAGCTATGTAAGGGTTATTGTTGAAGAATTACCCACACATATGTTATGCAAATAAAATAAAAATTTAAAAAAAATAAAATGTCTAACTGTTGATAGCATTGGAGTTTATTCTTGTGTATCCTATAATAACAATACCTGCAAAGTATTTGATGTACATTATATTTTTTGAGCTTCATAATTACCTTTAGTGATTATAACCAACCTTACTAACCTCCTTTGCTACTAAAGATATTATTTCTCCCATTTAAGGAATAATAAAACTAAGGAAGTTAGAGTCTGAAGTCACTTAGAAAATAAACTTAGTGTTAGGATTCCAACTCAGATCCACCACTTTATCAGTTTGATAAACTTGTTTCTCAAAATATGGATCTAAACTAATTGCCTCTTCAAAAAATTACAAACTAAACAGCCATTGCAGTATAGCACCTCATACCTGCAATCCTTGCTTCTGGGGAGGCTGAGACTAGTGGCTTGATTGAGGAGTGGAAAGAAATAAACATTTATGTAGATCCTCCCATGTGCTAGAATATTTGGTATGGATGCAAGCTTCAACCAGTAAATCTGCTTTTCCCATTTTTGTTGTCTTTTGTGCTATTTCTCCCTTCTCATTAAGTGTAGTGACTTCATTTTTTTTTTTTGATGGTGAAAAGAGTTTAAAAAAAAGTCTTTTATGATCTTTTCCATTTTTTGTTTGTTGTTCTCCAGAGTCCATTTTAAAAAACCTTCAGAATATCTTCATTTGGGTCCCTTCACCAAACTCTCTTGCTTCTTTCTGGTTCATTAAGTAATAACTGCTTGTAATTGTCTACCATCCTTCTGCAAAGTGATTTTCCTAAAGCATTAGTCTAACTAGGCTTCCATTTGTTAATAGAAGAAGGAAATTCTTTCTTGTCTCTTGGTTCAAATAAATACTACTCTGTGGAGTTTTAAATGCCTTCATCATCTGACTGCTACTAACCTTTCTTCTATTTCTCTATCTGTATATATATATATATATATGAATTAGTATATATATGTAAACATATAAAATTCTCTTTTACACACTCAACAATCTAGCTTTCATGCCATTCCTTAAACATGACATTGCCTTTCTGATCAACATATCTTTGTATCCTTTGCCTCTTAGAATTCCTGATTTTTTCCAATCTCAACTCCAGGGCCATCCTTTACTCTTCAGAAAGCCTTTCTTAATTTCCCAAACTGCTAGTGTCCTCTCCCTCCCCACTGTTTTGAATTTATTTTATGTTTGGTATATACTTATGTGAAGAATTTATAAAGATCCATGTTCCAGAGGATTCCAGAGAATATATCATTTAGAAATAAGGAGTCCCAACTCTGGAATCACATAGAATGAGTTCCATCCTGGAAAATCCTAGTTTCCAAAAGGAGAATTCCTACTCCAGGGGCCCAGGAAAGATCTCTTCAAAAGGTCACATGTCAAAGATAGGATCCTCCCTATATTTGAGGCTCACTACATTGTTTTCTTTTTTAATTTTTTCACTGTGATTTGTTTAATTATAAATAAAGTTTGGACTTGTCTTTTTTTTAAATTAAGTTTGGCTTTTGTTTCACCTTCTTAAAATAAGTAAAAGTCCCTGTTTACTTAATGTTCAACTTAGAATAGACATAGGAAAGCTATTTCCTCCATTGAAATATAAATGCTTATAATAGAAGATTTTAAAATCAGTCAGTCAACATTTATTTAGCATTTACTATAGGGGAGACATTGTGTTAAGCAATAGAAATACAAAATGAGGCAAATAGACAATCCTTGCCCTCAAGGATTTTACAATCTAATAAGGGACACAATAAGTTAATATACATATATATGTATATATATATATATGTATATATATATATATAAACAAGCTACATACAGGATAAACAAGAAATAAGTGACAGAGGTGTCACTGAAATTAAGAGGGTTTGGGGAAAGCTTCCTATAGAAGATGGGATTTTAGTTGGGACTTAAAGGAAACCAGGAAGGTCAATAATCAGAGTGAAGGGGAGAAAGCATCCAAGGCATGGGGGACAGCCAGAGAAAATGCCCAGAGCCAAGAGACAGATTTACAGGACTTCTTAAACTTTTTCCATTTGAGACACCTTTTCACACAGAAATTTTTACATGACTTCTGGTATATAGGGATATAAAATATGTATACAAATCAACTTTTTACTAATAATAAATCATAATTTCTCAACTCCCACATTCAGTTACAAAACCACAGTTTAAGAAACACTTTGAATTCTAAATAGAGAATTTTGTTTGATCCTGGGGGCAATAGGAAGCCACTGATATTTATTATATAGGAGGTGACATTTTAAGAAAATTAATTTAATAGTCAAATGGAAGGCAGACAAATGTCCATTGAGAAATAATTGATATTAAACTTAAAAGATGAATAGACTTTCATCTCCAATCTAAATCTTTAACTCACTAATTGAAGATATATATCTTCTTGCTCACCTGGTATATATAGTTAATTCTCTTGTAATCATTTAATCTGGAGAGTTATAGATGCAGCAGAAACCAACTGGAGGATTCCGGATACTCCAGGACTCCTAAAGTAGCCATCAGGCTCACATAGCCCATCTTTCTTTCTTTTTTTTATTAAAAGCTTTTTATTTACAAAACATATGAGTGATTTTTCTACATTGACCTTTGCAGAAACTTTTTTTTCCCCAAAGCTTTTCCCCTCCTTCCCCCCACCCCCCACCCCTAAATGACAGGTAATCTAATACATGCTAAGTAGGATAAATTATATGACAAATACAATACATGTATGCATATTTATACAGTTATCTTACTGCACAAGAAACATCAGATCTAGAAAGAGAAGAAGAAAAAACACCCTAAGAAGGAAAACAAAATGCATGGAAATATTCACAGAAAGTGTTAAAATGCTGTGTTGTGGTGTGTACTCAGTTCCCACAGGCCTCTCTCTGGATGTATATGACTATCTTCATCGCTGAACAATAGGAACTGGTTTGAATCCCATCATTGTTGAAGAGAGCCATGTCCATCAGAATTGATCATCATATAGTCTTGTTGCTGTGTATAATGTTCTCTTGGTTCTGCTGATTTCACTGAGCATCAGTTCTCTCCAGGTCTCTCTGAAATCATCTTGGTGGTTTCTCACAGAACAATAATATTCCATAACATTCATGTACCATAATTTATTCAGCCTTTCTCCAATTGGTGGGCATCCTTTCAATTTCCAGTTTCTTGCCAAGCCCATCTTTCTTGATTGCTGTTTAGTTACCTGTGTTCAGGGAAGAATCCAGTCTTGGCTTACCTAGTCAATACATGTTATTGCTGCCATCTTTAAGCATCTATCATAGCTATAGCGTAAACGAAGGAATCCTCCATCTCTCAAACAATATCTTAGAGAGGCCCAGACTCTGACAGACAGAAAGAGAGAGAGACAATGGAAGTTGTTTTTCCTTCTAAGTCTACTAGGTGAATGGCTCTCTCTGTTCAGGGGACAATGCTCTTGGAGATATCTTCCATTTCCATGGCAGAGGGTATAAACATGGGGACCAAATGAGAAGCAAGTAGACTATAAACCATAAAATAAAGAGTATTCTTTATCAGAGTTTTCACTGAAAGGGGCCAGAGCAAAGATTTGTCCCCTTGAATGTTCTATGAAAAGCCACTATATATGTATATGTTGCCTCTCTTGATTGAATGAAAATTCCATGAAGCAGGGACTGCTTCATTTGTTTTTATATCCTCATTGCCTGGCACATAATAAATACTTAATAAATCCTTGTTAAATTATTGATTAATTCTGCTCCATAAGATTTTATAAGCGAATTTATAGCTTAAGCCAGTGTTGCCCTTGGCTGCTTATCTGCTTGGCAAGGAAGTCAAGCATTTGCTGAGTTAGTCTATTTGATTTCCTTTGGAAATACTTACCCTGAACTTCCTTGTTATAAAGCTAGGTATATTTCATTTCACCCTTACCTGGGGGTTCTCTTGTCTCTTTAAGGGGCTTTAAGATGTCTAGACACTTTGCATATGGTTCCAGTCCCTACTGATGGTGTTCCCCCAGGCGTGGGAGGAAGCCTGAACCCCATTTCCATTTAGCCCTTGGAATAGCTTTTACAAAGGGATATTTAATTAAAAATATATAAGAAAGATACAAACATATTCCTTCAACACATGGGAAGCAAAATGTCTCTCTCCCCTTGCACCACCTTAGTCTCTGGGGCAGAAAAGGTAGATTTTGTTCATAGTTTAGCTCAGTTTCATTTGTAATCTAGCAGACAATCTCAATTCCAAATCCTGCAAGTCTTCTGGTTAGCTGCACTATCTCACTTAGAATTCTGGCTCCCTCTCCCAGGTCTTGTGGGGAACACCATCAGCACTTAGAAACTGGGAATAAACAAAATAGAGACCCCAGACCCATTGCTCAGAGTTGGAGGAAAGAGAGAGAGCAGGGGAAGGAAGTTCCCTCACCAGTTCATTTCATGGTGTCTGTACTGAGAATGAAATGTGATCTTCCACCCTCTAGATGGAAAGTAGGAAGGAGAGACACAAAGAAAGGGATTTTCTCAGTCTCATCAATTTTGAAGTCACAGGTTGTTCTGACTGTCCAATCAAGCAAAGGGGACTCTAGGGAATGTGCTAGGAGATAAAGAGGGCTCCATGTTTAAGCAATCTAGGACCACCACCCCTCCCATATCTCCATGTTAGGTAATCTGGGCATTCCTAGACAAGTTGAGTTATATTCCAATACTCAGATTTCCCTATGACATTACTATTATTTTTTCTGCCCACATTCCATTTTTCCTAATCAATAAGATATTTAAATAGATCAGTTTGGAGTTGTTTTAATTACACTCCATGTCTTTGTTTAAAAATGATAAATCATCTTTAAAAAGTTGGTAACAAAATTATCCTGTTTATTTCCACATCTCATTTTGACCTACTTGCCTCACTGTATTTTTCCTCTTTTTCCATAGTTTTAAATGATCATTTACATATTTCTACTAATTGAATTTGTTGTTATTGTGATTCTGTTCTCTCTAAATTTGTTTTTTAGCAGATGAAGAGGAAATGATTTATTATTTGGTGTGGGATTCCCACCCTTGTTATTATTCGGCAGATGGAGCTAGATGCTGGAAGTGAGACCTTTCTGCCTGAAGTCTGAGCCACATTGCTGCTGCTGCTCCTGGCATCTGGATTTCCTTCTTTTTCAGTCTACTTCCCAGGGTCAGCATAGAGTATAAATAGATCCAAGAGTCATCTGATTGTAGTTGTTGTTCAGTCATTTCAGTCATACCTAACTCTCTGTGGCCCCAGTTAGGATTTTCTTGGCAAAGATACTGACTGAGGTGGCTTGCTATTTCCTTCTCCAGGTCATTTTATTGATGAAGAAATGGAGGCAAACAGGATTAAGTGACTTGGACAGGATCACACAACTGGTGTCTGAGACCAGATTTGAATTCAGGAAAATGAGTCTCACTGCCTCCAGACCTGGCACTCCATCCACTGTGCCTCCCAGCTGCTCAAATGCATAGTGATGATAATTGAAACCATGGGAAATGATGAAATCACCAACCCAGAACAAAGCCTTTTTTTTAAACTTTTATTAAAGCTTTTTATTTACAGAACATATGAGTAATTCTTCTACCTTGACCTTTGCAAGATTTTCTGTTCCAAACTTTTCCCTCTTTCCCCCCACCCTTTCCTCTAGATGGCAAGTAGTCTAATATATGTTAAATATGTTAAAATATATGATAAATCCAATATGTGTATACATATCTATACAGTTATCTTGCTGCACAAGAAAAATCAGATCTAGAAAGAGAAAAAAAAACCCAACAACCTAAGAAGGAAAACGAAATGCAAGGAAATATTCACAGAAAGCATTAAAATGCTGTGTTGTGGTTCACACTCAGTTCCCACAGGCTTCTCTCTGGATGTATATGACTATCTTCATCGCTGAACAATAGGAACTGGTTTGAATCACATCATTGTTGAAGAGAACCATGTCCATCAAAATTGATCATCGTATAGTCTTGTTGCTGTGTATAATGATCTCCTGCCTCTGCTGATTTCACTCAGCATCAGTTCATGCAAGTCTCTCCAGGCCTCTCTGAAATCCTCCTGTTGGTCGTTTCTTACAGAACAATAATATTCCATAACCTTCATATACCATAATTTATTCAGCCATTCTCCAATTGATGGGCATCCATTCACTTTCCAGTTTCTAGCCACTACAAAAAGGGCTGCCACAAACATTTTTGCACATGTGGGTCCCTTTCCCTCCTTTAAAATCTCTTTGGGATATAGGCCCAGTAGAAACACTGCTGGGTCAAAGGGTATGCACAGTTTGATAACTTTTTGAGCATAGCTCCAAATTGCTCTCCAGAATGGTTGGATCCGTTCACAATTCCACCAACAATGTATCAGTGTCCCAGTTTTCCCACATCCCCTCCAACATTCATCATGATCAGCCAATTCATCATTTTAGCCAATCTGACAGGTGTGTAGTGGTACCTCAAAGTTGTCTTAATTTGCATTTCTCTGATCAATAGTGATTTGGAGCAACTTTTCATATGACTAGAGATGGTTTTAATTTCATCATCTGAAAATTGTCTGAACATATCCTTTGATCATTTATCAACTGGAGAATGGCTTGAATTCTTAGAGTTAATTTTCTATATATTTTAGACATGAGGCCTTTATCAGAATCTTTGAATGTAAAAATGTTTTCCCAGTTTATTGCTTCCCTTCTACTCTTGTCTGCATTAGTTTTGTTTGTACAAAACCTTTTTAACTTTATGTAATCAAAATTATCTGTTTTGTGATCAATAATGATCTCCAATTCTTCTTTGGTCACAAATTCTTCCTTCACAGATCTGAGAGGTAAACTATTCTACGTTTTTCTAATTTGTTTATAATACCATTCTTTATATCTAGATCATGAATCCATTTTGACCTTATCTTGGTATATGGTGTTAGGTGTGGGTTAATGCCTATTTCTTCCATGCTATTATCCAATTTTCTGCAGTTTTTGTCAAATAGTGAGTTCTTATCCCCAAAGCTGTAGTCTTTGGGTTTGTCAAACACTGGATTACTATGGTCATTGATTATTTTGTCCTGTGAACCTAACCTATTCCACTGATCAATTATTCTGTTTCTTAGCCAGTACCAACTGGTTTTGATAACCCCTGCTTTATAATATAGTTTTAGATCTGGTACAGCTAGGCCACCTTCATTTGCTTTTTTTTTTCATTAATTCTCTTGAAATTCTTGACCTTTTGTCCAGAACAAAGCCTTGAAGAACCCCCATAATTAATGGGCAGAACATGGATTAAGATCCAACAAAGGACCAGCCAAACAGTAAGAGAGAAATGGAGAGAACAGTGTCATAAAAACCTAAAGAAAAGAGAGAAAAGAGCCTTGACAGTCAAAGGCTGAAGACAGGTCAAGAAGCATTAGTCTTGGGAATGAAGAGATAAATAGTAACTCTGGAGAGAAATTTCCAGTTAAATGATGAGATCAGGAGATGGATTGCAAAGAATTAAGAAGAGAGTGAAAGAAAAGAAGTGCAACCAAATATGGCAATCTTAAAGAACATAATTATAAAAGGGAGATGAGATAAACAATGATAGCAACCAGGGATGGATGAATCTAGTGAGGATTTTTTGAGATGGGGAAAACACAGGCATATTTGTAGACAGTAGGGAAGCAGATGGCAGACTAGGAGAGAATGAAAATTAAGGAGAGAGCAGGGATGATGGAGAAGAATCTGCTAGAAAAGACAGGATATAATGAGATCCCTCTGCTTGTAGAGGGGCTTACCTTGGCAAGGAAAAGGACTACCTCTCAAAGTGAAACAAGGGTAAAGGAATAGAAGCAAAAGGCACCTGAATAATGAGATATATTTTAAAGGTTTCCAAGGTTTTTGAGGGAAACCAAGGGTTTTCAGTGAGTAGGGGAGGAAAGACTATGAGTCAGACACTGAACTCATTGAGGAAGGAAGGAGAAAGTCTGGGAGGTTCCCTAGCACCAATTAATTGCCAGAATCTTTAGTGAGTGATAGATGTGTCTTGAATATTCCTCAAAGGAGGAGAAGTTACTGAGTGAGGGCATAGAAAGAGACATGGAAATAGCATGGAAGAAAGAAGTGTTCTCATTCCTCCACTTCAATCAATGAATTGAAGGAAATGAGTGAAAGCTGAAGATCCATAGGCTGATGATTTTTGTTCAGTTATTTCCAACTTTCTATGACCCCATTTGGGGTTTTCTTGGCAGAGATGCTGGACTGATTTGCCATTTCCCTTTCCAGCTCATTTTTCAGATTAGGAAACTGAGGCAGACAGGAAGTCCAGTGACTTACTTAGGGTCACACAACTAGTAGGTTTCTGAGGCCAGATTTGAACTCAAGAAGATGAGTCTTTCTGACTCCAGGTCCAGTACTTTATCTACTGTACTTCCTATCTGTTCCTAGGCTGAAAATAAAGTTAGTAAAGTCATAGGTGATTACACAACTCCTACCCAAAGAGTTCTGATTAATGGATCAATTAATTCTCAATTCAGAGGGGAGTTTCTAACAATATATGACACTGTTTCCCCATGGTTCTTATCCTAACTTTTTTGACTGTTCCTTTTCAGTATCTTCCACTTTTCAACTACATCATACCTGTTAATTGTGGGTGGCTCCGTCTTGGGCTATTTTCTCTTTTTCTCTCACTTAGTGATCTCATCAATTCTCATATGTTTGGTTATCATGTCTAGGTAGATAATTGCCAGATCCATATATCTGAGCCCTTGTCTCTCTTTTGAGTTCCAGTTTTACATTATTCAATTGCTTTTTGAATGTGCCAAAAACTTGGTATCCTCTAAACAACTTAAACTCAATATATTCAAGATGGAACTCAGTATCTTTCCCTCAAAATCCCCCCATCATCCTAACTTTCCTATTACTATTCCCCCTACTCACTCAGGCTTTCCATCTCTATGTCATTCTTGACTTCTCAATTCCACTTTTCTTTTTTTTTTAAATTTTTTTCATTAAAGTCTTTTATTTTCAAAATATATACATGGGGACAGCTAAGTGGCACAGTAGATATAGTACCAGCCCTGAAGTCAGGAGAACCTGAGTTCAAATATGGCCTCAGACACTTAATACTTCCTAGCTGTGTGACCCTGGTCAAGAAACTCCAATTGCCTCAGCAATATATATATATACATATATATATATATATATATGTACACATACATGGATAATTTTCAACATTCACCCCTACAAAATCCTGTGTTCTCATTTTTCTCTCCCTTCTCCCACCCCCTTCCCCAGTGGGTAAGTGATCTGATATATGCTAAACATGTGGAATTCCTCTATACATATTTCTACAAATATCATGCTACACCAGAAAAATCAGATCAAAAAGGAAAAAAATGAGAAAGAAAACAAAATCATTCCAAATGAGAACAAAAAGAATGAAAATGCTATGTTCTGATCCGCACTCAGTTTCCAATGTTCTCTCTCTGGGTGTAGATGGCTTTCTTCATCACAAGACCACTGGAACTGCTTTGAAGCATTTCGTTGTTGAAGAGAGCCATGTCCATCAGAATTTATCATCATATAGTATTGTTGTTGCCATGTACAATGATGTCCTGTTTCTGCTCATTTCACTCAACATCAGTTCATTCAAGTCTCTCCAGGCCTCTCTGAAATCGTCCTGCTGGTCGTTTCTTATAGAACAATAATATTCCAAAGCATTCATGTACCATAACTTGTTCAGCCATTCTCCAACTTATGGGCATCCACTCAGTTTCCAGTTTTTTGCCACTACAAAATCAATTCCATTTTTCTTTTATTATCAGATCTTGTTATTTCTACCTTCATATCTTCAGAATTCAGTCATTTCCTCCACTCATACAGCCACTGTCCTCCCAGAGACCTCCTCCCTTCTCACTCAGACTATTGCAATAATCTTCTAATTGATTATCCTATCTAAAGTCTCTCCTGATTCTAATTCATTTCTCTACTCAGCTGCTAAAATGGGCATTTTGAACTAGATGTCTCCTATACAACTTAAACTCAACGTGTCGAAAATTGAATTCATTTTCTTCCTCCCATTACCAATCCTCTTCCTAATTTATCTATTACTGCTAAGAGTACCACTTTTCTCTCAAACAGTACAAATAGATAGAGAGCTGGATGTGGAGTCAGGAATTCTTGAGTCAAATCCAACCTCAGACACTTACTAGCTGTATGGCCCTGGGGAGAAATCATTTCACCCCATTTGCCTCAGTTTCCTCATTTGTAAAATGAGCTAGAAAAAGAAATGATTAAACCTTTTAAGTATCTTTACTAAGAAAACCCCAAATGAGGCCACAAAGAGTTGGACACAGCTAAAATGACTGAAAAATAACAAAATCCTCTCAGTCACTGGGGCTCTCATCACGGATGTTATTCTTGACTTTTTCACTCTCATGCCAGAGGCAGTCTGTTATCTCTCCAATTAGAATGTGAGTTCCTTGTAGGAAAGAGGCTATCTTTTTGTCCTTCTTTGTATCTCTAGCATATAGATGTATTCCTGGCAGACTTCATAAATGCTTGTTGTTTGACTGACTCACAGTTGCCAACTCTTGTTGATTCTGCCTTCACCTTATCTTTCCCTTATCTTCCTTGACAAAGAAGTTCATACCTGGACTATTGCACATGGTCTGACCTCCTTGACTCATTCCTTGGCTCACCTCTCTCTCCATTTCCATCTGTTCTCCATTTGGCTATCAAAGTGACCTTTTTAAAGTATAGATCTCACAGTATCACCCTCCCTCCAGCATTATTCAATAATTCCAATGGGTTCTTATTACTTCTAGAATCAAATTTAAAATTCTCTCTTTAGTTATCAAAGTCCTTTGTAACCTGGATCCGACATACCTTTCTAGTCTTAAGAGACCCTTTCAGCTATGCAAGGGTCAATGTTGAAAAATTATTTGTGCATATGTTTTGAAATTTTAAAAAAAAGCACCTTAAAAAAAGAGGGAGTCTGGGGCAGCTAGGTGGCGCAGTGGATAGAGCACCAGCCCTGAAGTCAGGAGGACCTGAGTTCAAATCTGGTCTCAGACACTTAACATTCCCTAGCTGTGTGACCCTGGGTAAGTCACTTAACCCCAATTGCCTCAGCAAAAAACAAAAAAAAAAAAAAAAAAAGAGGGATTCTTTCCATATATTCTGCAACCTAGTGACATTGCCCTCCTTATTTTTCCTCAACAAAAACACTTTATGTCTTGACTGCATTTTTACTGACTTTCCTCATCTCTAGAATCTTTTCCTCCTCATGTCTCTTAGACTCCCTGATTTCCTTCAAGATCCAGCTAAAATCCTACCTTTTGCAAAAAAAACCCCTTTTTCTTCTGAAATTACCTCTACTTTATCTTGCTTATATCTTGTTTGTATGGAGTTGTTTGCAAAGGGGTAACTAGCTGGCAGAGTGGATAGAGTGCCAGCCTAGAGTTCAAATCTGGCTTTGGAGATCACCTGTGTGAACCCAGGAAATCACTTAATTTCAGTTTCATCATCTGTAAATTGGAGACAATAATAGTACCAGTACAGTCTTAATTGTGAGAATTAAATGATAAAATTTGTAAAGTGCTTAGCACAGTGGCTCAGTTGGAATGTTTCCTATTCCATCTTTGCCAGAAATCTTGAATAGAAATGAAAATCATAATAATGATAGAGGATCAGGCTACTAGAAGCTGCAGAAGGCTTATTCTTTTTTTTTTAATTTTTTATTTTATTTGCATAACATATGTGTGGGTAATTCTTCAACAATAACCCTTACATAGCTTTCCGTTACAAATTTTTCCCCCCAACTCCCCACCCCTCCCCTAGATGGCAGGATATCCACTACATGTTAATTATGTTAAAATATTGGCAAATCGAATATATGTATACATATTTCCAAACTTATCATTGGTGTGCAAGAAAAATCTTATCTACACAAACGATATATCAGATAAAGGAAACACAATGTAAGCAAACATCAATCAAGGAGTATGAGAATGTTATGTTGTGGTCCACATTTCGCATCCCTCTCTCTGGGTGTATATGGCTTTCTTCAGTGAACATTTGGAGGTGGTTTGAAACATTTCATTGTTGAAGAGAGCCATGTCCATCAGAATTGATCGTCATATAGTACTGTTGTTGCCGTGTATAATGATCTCCTGGTTCTGCTCATTTCACTCAGCATCAGTTCATGTAAGTCTCTCCAGGCCTCTCTGAAATCATCCTGCTGGTCGTTTCTTACAGAACAATAATATTCCATAACATTTGTATACCATAATTTATTCAGCCATTCTCCAATTGAAGGGCATCTATTCAATTTCCAGTTTCTAGCCACTACAAAAAGGGCTGCCACAAACATTCTTGCACATGTGGGGCCTTTTCCAGAAGGCTTATTCTTAAGAAATCTGAACATAGTGGTTAATGTAGATGCAAGGAAATTTTAGAAACTACAGTATATCAGTGGGGATTGTAAAAGTATAGCACCCAGCAGAGAAATGATTGTTTATGGGTGTAGAATGAGAAATATTTTCAAACAGTGCCAATGTGTTGATTTGTTTTGCTTAACTATATTTGTTACCAGAGAGGGCTTCTATTTTGGGGTCTGGGAGGAATTTGTAGGCAGCAGTAGTGATGCAGGAAAAAAAAAGAAATGAAAAATCAAACATTAAATGAAACATTAAAAACATACGGAAGAGAGCAAAAGGAAGTCCACAAAACTTGGTTATTATCCTATTAATTTAATATATACTTTTTAAAGAAAACAAACTATATGGGCTTTATGTAGCCCATATAAAATTTGAGGGTCTTTATCCCAACTTCTACTTGCATTAGCAAGTCAGATCCCCAGAGAGTAGCTACTTCTGCTCCTTGGGGCTTTAGGGAGTACCCCTGAAACATTATGGAATTTTTTTTAGTGCTTCTGATTCAGGCCTTAATTCAAATGCATTCTCCTGAATATCAATTGCCAAATATAGCTAGTCTTGCCTCTCTATCATTGATTGATCAAGTAATTATTTCCCCAATATTATCTAACCAATTAGCATCAATTAATTTAGGTAGTTATATACACAAAGAAAGCAAGCAACACAGACAGAAGGAGTAGAAAGAATATGGTTGTGTTCTGGTCTCAAATAGCTTAGTATTGCTCCCAGGCTCATAAAAGAGAAGCTAATCCTTGACTTTGTGCTCCTATTTTATATTCTCTTAATTTCTTTCACCAGCTTCTTCACTAGGCACTTCCTGATCACCAAAGGTCACTCCATTCCCACACTTATATCCACTCTTGTGATAATACCTCCAAGGAGAAAAAGGAAAGGAACAGAGAGAGGGGAGAAAGGTCACAAATCATCTGATACTTAGTGTTTCTCTTCAGAAGATTAGGAATGGGGCTATCTGTAACCTAGCTTTTCTGAGTATACAATTACTTCAGTCCAGTGAATTCTATAAAATAGTGGAATTATTTGGAGTCACACTGCAAGTTGGGCTGAAAACAATTACCATATTTTACATATAAATTACACTCCAATAAATAATGCAAATTCCAGTAATAAGACTACTTCTAAAGATTCTTTATTTACATTAATCTGAATTTAGTTGCACTAAAATACAACCAGGGACTTTGATAGCTTCAGTCTGTATCCCATGGACGTCCCTATAAACGGATAATAATTAAAAAAAAAATTTTAAACTTGTGGCCAGACAAAAACCTGGACAAGCAGAGATGTCAACATATCAGATAAGAGTGTTAGAAGGCAAAATTTCAATCTGTTCTTGGACACATTTTCTAACTCATTTGAAATCTCCCTAGTTCCAAAGGGCCTTTGTTAACAGGAAGATGGTTCTAATGTGGATAATGTGACATCAGTCACAGTAAGCAAAAGCATGTATAACAACAAAGGGAACTCTCTTTCCCTAAAGTCAGACTTATAAAATGGAATATTTTGTGTCATTACAGAGACGATTTTCTGTGCACTCACTTAATGAAGTCGGATTTTCTCCTCTATTGAAATGACTGTTTCTTTGCTTAATTCTGTTTTCTTTCCAGTTTCCATTCTATGATCTTTTTTTTCTTCTAATTTTATCATCACAATCCAACAACTGCAAAGTAATTTTGTACTGTGGGCATAATTTGAACTTTGATCCATGTGTTTTTATTCCCCAGGAGCTTTGACCATTTACTAAGGGCATATTCAAATTGACTTATTATAGAAATACTCATACTGTATGAAGAGAGGGATCCTTGGACATTAAAAATAAGTGACACAAGTATTTTAACATAATTAACATGTATTAGACTTCCTGCCATCTAGGGGAGGGGGTAGAGGGTAGGAGGGAAAAATTTGTAACAGAAAGCTTTGCAAGGATCAGTGTTGAAAAATTACCTATGCATATGTTTTGCAAATAAAAAGCCTTAATTAAAAAAAAATAAGTGACATAGTAGATAGAGTACTGGACCTGGAGTCAGGAAGACTGAATTGAAATTGGCCTTAGATCCGAGGCGTTTTACCTCTGCTGCCTCAATTTCTTTATAACAGTACTCACCTCTCATAGTTGTGATGAAGATAAAATAAGATATTTTTTTAAAATGCTTTGCAACTTCAAGGGGCTATATAAATGCTAGTTTTTATTCAGTAAAAAATTCTAAAAGATTGTTAATTTCACTAACATGAATAATTTTATATATTGGAACTCCTTTCAGTAATCTTTATATGTCTTATTAGGTAAATTCTAGGGAATTTCTTGAGGGAAAAAAAAGGAGATTAAGTGACAGATCCTACTTAACACAGAACTGTTAGAGAAATGTTTTCTTAACTATAAACTCAGCATTTCATCTTTTACTAATGGGCTCTGATATTTAAAATATGTATAGTTATCTCTTTCATATTGTGATTTTTTCCCCCTCAAGGTTTTAATATAACAAAAGTTGGCATAAGAAATTAAATGAGAATTTTTGGAGGGAGTTTTGCAGAAGCCACAGATGTGACAACCAGCAGACAATAGAGAAAAAGTTTAGATATTCAGAAATGCATCAAAATATGCATAGTGTTGTATAATATCAACATATTTTATCTTTTAGTATCACAATAATTCAAACTTTAAAATTTCTCTGGTACAAAGTGCCAAAAATTTTGTGTGTATTTTCAAAACTGTGGGGGTCACAATAAGCCTTATCTTATATATATATATATATACACACATATATATATACACACATATATACTTATATAATAAGTTATCTCATCCTCTCAAATCTCTCCCCACTCCAATCCAATGCTACTCTACTGCCAAGATGATTTTTTCCTAAATCATTCCTCTGTCCGTGCCATTCCTGAACTCAAGGAGCTCCAGTAGCTTCCTGCTTTCTCCAGGATCAAATATAAACTCTTCTGATGGCATTTATAGGTCTTCATACTCCTTCCTACCTCTCCAGGCTTCTTACACCTGATGCCCCTCCATCCTACATGATCCAGTTACACTGTCCCTACTGCTCCACATATCACTCTATCTCTCATGTCTTTGCACTGGCTATCACTAATGCTTAGAATGATCTGCCCTCTCTTAATTTCCCCTTGTTTGGTCATTTCAGCCATATCTGACTCTTTGTAACCCCTCTTTGTTTTCTTGACAAAGATACTGGAAGGGTTTGCCATTTTCTTCTCCACATCATTTTACAGATGAGGAAATTCATGCTTAAGTGATGGGTAAGTGGCTTGCCCAGGGTCACAGAGCTAGTAAGTGTGGGAATTAAAATTATCCACTTGAACTAAGGGACTAAGGCAGAACTCTTAAGTCAATGGCACTTTATTGAAGGACCCATGGTTCCCTCTACCCTCAGATCTTCCTCATGATGTGAGATGCCTTCTCCTTCTAGGACCCTATTTTTATAGGACTAGATATTTAATCATTCAAGAACAGCTCTTCCAAATACAGAATAATTCATTGATTGATATATGATGTATAAGCTAAAATAATTAAAATACTATGTTAATAGGGTCACAAGTTGGGGGAAGAATATATCCACACAGGATGGACAGGCTTCTCCTTAGGCTGGGCAGGAAGAAATGGTACAAGTTATCACACTTGGGTGACCTAAGTGGTCATAAGATGGCTACCTGATCCTGTTGGACAAGAGATTGACCAGGAGGTACCAAAATATTTTGGGAGGCTTTCCATGTAGTTGAGTTGCCTCTGCCATACTGGACTCAATCACCATGGCAAGGAAAAGCAAGGATAGGAGACTCTTAGTTAACTTCTTATAATTAAGCAAATGAATTTAGATTCTGCAGCCTGGGGCTTTACATATATAACTTTGATAGGACTTTATCAAATTGACCATTGGAATAGGAGAAGGGTCCAAATGAATTATTTCTTACATAAGTGTTTGAGGCCACATTTGAACTCAGAAAGATGAGTCTTCTTGATTCTAGGCCCCAGACTATCCATAGCTGCCCAAATTAAGTTGCCCTTAATTTCCCTAGCTTCCTTCAAAATATAGCTCAAATCTTACTCTCTTCAGGAGACTTTTGCTGTTTCCCCAAACTGCTATTGCTTTCTTTTGTAAACTCTTTATATATTTTGTATGTATCTAGATATTTACATACTGTCTTTCCCATAAGAAAGTAGGTTCCTTGAGAGAGGGAGCTGTGGGTTGAATTTTGTTTATTTTATCTTAATTTCATTTAGTTTTTGCTTTTCTTTGTATTTCTAGTGCTTAGCAGAGTGTATTAAGGGATGACTAGTACCTCTGGTGTGAAGTCTTGCTGAGTCCTTTTTGGGGATATTTTCCAGTTTTGATTCACCTGATTCACCCAACTCTCACCTGTGACTCCATGAAACTGTAACATACACAGTGGCCACACCCCATAAATCGTCTCAGCAAATGGGCTAAACCAAAGGGCCTCAAATTCTTCAGTAATTTGGGGGATGTCTACCCCAACCATGTGAAGAATTCTCCTGGCAAAATAGACAGATAAGAACAATTTGTTCCAAAGACCATGAAGAAAGCTGAAACATTATGCCATTGTGCACAGTGTTTTCCTGGTTCTGTTCGTTTCACTTTGCATCAGTTATACAAGTCTCCAGGTTTTTCTGAAATCTGGCTTTTCATCTTTCTTATAGTACAATAGTATTCCATTACATTCATGTTCAGCCATTCCCTAATTGATGGGCATCCCCTCAATTTCCAATATTTTGCTGCCACAAAGAAAGGCTACTATAAATATTTTTGTAGGTCCTTTCCCCTCTTATATGATCTGTTTGGAATACAATTTAGTAGTGATATTGCTGGATCCAATTTTTTTTTTTTTTAGAATTTGTATTGCTTTCTGCTTTGATTTTTTTTAGCATTTAAATTCTGAACTTAATAATTATTAAGTAAAATGGACATTTCCACACATATACTATAACAGAAGATTACACATGAAATCATAGATCTCTATTATGTACATAGTATTTTTATTGTACTATTGTTTTAAACTCATATGTGTATTTATGTAATTTATATTACTTCAAGATGTAACTTTCAAAATTCTCCTACTTAACTGATTCTTTCACAACTTTTTCTCTTTTTTATTTTTTTTATTTTTATTGTTTTGCTTTTTTGCTGAGGCAGTTGGGGTTAAGTGACTTGCCCAAGGTCACACAGCTAGGTCATGCTAAGTGTCTGAGGCCAAATTTGAACTCGGGTCTTCCTGACTCCAGGGCTGGTGCTTTTTCTCTTTTTTAAAAAAGATGCTTTAATGATCTTCATCTTTCTCTTGTTCAGTTTTTTTTTTTGCCACCCTCTCTCCCACTACAAAATGTTTTTTTTTAAAAGAGGATATGGATGGAAAAATACAAAGGATAGAGAACTAAGGGATTTGAAACTCTGTGTATATGTGTGTGTATGTGTGTGTAAGTACAAAAAACAGAGGCAGAACCAGAGAAACAGACAAAGAAAGGCAGAAAGAGAGACAGAGATAGAGAGAAGAAACACGTCAGAGATAGAAATAGAGGTTCCATTTCTAATTGTTGAGACCTTCTCTTTTGAGGCTTGAGCTAAATAAAAAATATTGATTCATATTTTTATATTTCCCCAAATTAAGGAACAAATAAATTCAGACCACTCTAAATATAAAACATGAATCCATAGTTTGTAGTTGTGGGAGGATTTATTTTCAATTTCAATAGTATTTTATTTTTCCAATTATATGTAAAGATAGTTTTCAACATTCATTTTTTTAAGATTTTGAGTTCCAAATTTTTTTCCTCTTTGTCTTCCTTATCTCCCTCCTTTCAAGACAGCAAGCAATCTCATATGTTATATACATATAATCATTTAAATCATCTTTCCATATGAATCATGTTGTGATAGAAAAATCAGAACAAAAGAGAAAAACCACAAGGGAAAAAAAAAGCAACCTCCCTCCCCGCAAAATGGTGAAAATAGTATGCTTCCATCCTCCTTCAGTCTCCATAGTTCTCTCTATGGATTTGGATGGCATTTTCTCTGTGGGAGGATTTTAAAAGCAACCAAGAAGTTAGTCTTTTTGAAGCAATCAACTCAGTCAACCTTTCTCCCCATTGTTCTTTCTGTAGCAGATTTGGAACAGAAGTCATATACCTTTGAAGGGAAAATCCAAAAAAAATTAACTAAAGGTTAAAAATTGATTAAAGAGATGGCTGAAAGGAGGAGCTGTGAAAGAGCACTGCCCACACCAAGGTGGGGATCAACCAAGAGGGAGTGATGAGTCCTTTCTTACCAACCAATCGCCTTCTATCTTCCCCCCTACATCTAGTAGTAGACATAAATCATCCTTAATAACACACTAAAAACTTATGGTATACTATCCATCTTTTTCCATTTTTCCAATGACTATTTGTCATTGTAATTCATTTGAGATAATGGTCTTCCAGGATTTGCAGCTACATCTTCTCATCAGGAGATCATTGGTGTAAAACAATATGGGTCAACATTTTTATGAATTGCTTTATCTAGCTTGAATCTATGTGTTTGGTTTGAGGAGAGATCACAGAAAATTCATGAAAATATTTTCCATTTTTATTTTTGAGTTATGATAATGGTAACATAAACCTGTTCCTTTTTGGGTTTGTTCAGTTTGATGAATTCCACTAGAGTTCTTTGAATTACAGGAAAGCCCTCATTTTGCTATTGACTTCCTTTTCAGTGTCAGATTACCATAAACCCTAAGGAGCTTCTAAACAGCATTATCAAAATGAATAATTTTATTAATTTATTATTTTTAATGGTATTTCATTTTTCCAAGTACATGCAAAAATAGTTTTCAACAGTCACCTTCGCAAAAACTGGTGTTCCAGATTTTTCTCCTTCTTCTCCCTCTGCCTCCCCAAAAAAGCAAACTATCTGATATAGGTTAAATGTGTGCATTATTTCCATAATCATCATACTGAGAAAAAAAACCAAATAAACAAACAAAACAGATCAAAAGGGAAAAAACATGAGAAAGGAAAAAAACAACAACAATTTTTTAAAAAGTGAAAATACTATGCTTTGATTCACATTCAGTCTTCATAGTTCTCTCTCTGGATGTGGATGGCACTTTCCATCACAAGTCTATTGGAATTGTCTTGAATTACTTTATTGTTGAAAAGATCCAAGTCCATCCTAGTTGATCATTACATAATTTTGTTGTTACTATGTACAATGTTCTCTGAGTTCTGCTCACTTAACTTAGCATCAGTTCATGTAAATCTTTCCAGGTTTTTCAAAATGAATGATTTTAAAAGGAATTAATTCAGTGATTCAATGATCACATAATATGAATAATTATCAAAAGAAATCCAAGCTATCAACAATTATGGAAAAAACACTTCAAATTACTAAGAAAAATGAAAATTAAAACAATTAGCCTTAACATTTCACCACACAGCCATCATTTTGACAAAGATAACAGAAAAGAAAAATGATAATTGTTTTTTTTATAAAGCTTTTTATTTACAAAACATGAGTGATTTTTCTACATTGACCTTTGCAAAAACTTTTTTTTTTCCCAAGCTTTTCCCCCCCTTCCCCCCCACCCCCCACCCCTAGATGACAGGTAATCTAATACATGCTAAATAGGATAAATTATATGACAAATACAATACATGTATACATGTCTATACAGTTATCTTACTGCACAAGAAACATCAGATCTAGAAAGAGAAGAAGAAAAAAAAACAACCTAAGAAGGAAAACAAAATACATGGAAATATTCACAGAAAGCGTTAAAATGCTGTGTTGTGGTTCACACTCAGTTCCCACAGGCTTCTCTCTGGATGTATATGACTATCTTCATCGCTGAACAATAGGAACTGGTTTGAATCACATCATTGTTGAAGAGAACCATGTCCATCAACATTGATCATCATATAGTCTTGTTGCTGTGTATAATGATCTCCTGCCTCTGCTGATTTCACTCAGCATCAGTTCATGCAAGTCTCTCCAGGCCTCTCTGAAATCCTCCTGTTGGTCGTTTCTTACAGAACAATAATATTCCATAACCTTCATATACCATAATTTATTCAGCCACTCTCCAATTGATGGGCATCCATTCACTTTCCAGTTTCTAGCCACTACAAAAAGGGCTGCCACAAACATTTTTGCACATGTGGGTCCCTTTCCCTCCTTTAAAATCTCTTTGGGATATAGGCCCAGTAGAAACACTGCTGGGTCAAAGGGTATGCACAGTTTGATAACTTTTTGAGCATAGCTCCAAATTGCTCTCCAGAATGGTTGGATCCGTTCACAATTCCACCAACAATGTATCAGTGTCCCAGTTTTCCCACATCCCCTCCAACAGTTATCATCATTTCCTGTCAGAAAAATGATAATTGTTAAAGGGGCAAGAGAGCTTCACTAGTAAACTATTGGTGAGCTAGGAATTGTGTTAACCATTCTAGAAAACAATTTGGACCTGTTTGCTAAAGACCACTAGATTATAGCCCAGCAATACCACTTCTAGGCATATATCTCAAAGAGATGAAAGAAAGAAGGAAAGGACCATTAATGATCATTTTATTTCCTTTTTTTGAGATTGGATTATTCAATATATATATCTTGTTTCCTGTTGGTTTGAATATTTTTTTTATTTCTGAAGATATTTCTCTATTCCTTTTGTGTTCTCAATTGTGTTAGTATATAGCTGTAAGTAATAGGCTCTGATTATTCTTTTTATTTCTTCTGGCTTTGTTGTGATTTCACTTTGCTGATTTGCTATTTCACTGACTTGATTTTCTGTCTTCTTTTTAATCAATTTAGCTAAAGGTTTATCAGTTTTATTAGTGTTTGAAGAAACAGCTTTTAGTATTTTTTCTGGGGGAAGGAGATTGGTTTCCACTTTATTTCTCCTCTTTTTGATATTTCCTCTTTTGTATTTTAGATTTATGCATTGACTTTCTAACTTTTAAAATTATTTTTATATATGTTTGTAAAGATATGATTTTCCCCTATTGACTGCTTTAGGCACTCACTAGAAATTTGTTATATTATTTCATTTTTTTTTCATATAATTATTAGTTGTTCCTATAATTTGTTCTTTGATCTGCTCATTATTTAGGATTCCATTAAGTCTCCATTTGGATCCAGTTTCCTAAAATTGAAAGCTAAACTTATATGCCTCTGGAAATGCAATATATGGATAAATACATGAATCACTGAGTTTAAGGAAGTAATTATTAGTATAAATGTTGGAAAAGCCCATCACTGGCAGAAAATAATCTGATTGTTTAATAGTAATCTACCTGTTGATTTTCTTCTTGTCTTCTCTAGAAATAATTAACTCAATCTTTTCAGTATCTATTGTATTATGTTCATATGAAATATTATGTTCCTTCACTGCTTTTTCAATTCCTTTTCATCTAATAATAAACTACAATAATACTGATGATTCAACAAGGCTCTTAAAATCTAGAAATATAATAAAGAATTTCCACCAAAGGATATGATGTTATTGTCTAAAAATATAATATTTGAATAGTGTTTTGTATTTAAGCTATTATCCTAGAGACCATCAAGGTGACAGTTTTGAATGAAGTTTCAGAAATCAGAAAATTTTAATTCCTTTTGTACAAATTTAAAAGGGGTGTTAAGGAGATTTCCTATAACCTAAAAATACATTATAAAGCATATTTTCTTAATCAGCCTGATAGGATTACAGAGCTTTGTCCAGTTTAAAGGAAAAGTATTTATACTTCTCTTCATCCTTTTAGGAGGTGTGAAAAAATTCTCTTGTTATCTTGTTACAGAGTCTTGATTTTTGTATCAAGGCAAATGGCAGTATACAGTAAACATCTAGGGGCTGACTGAGAGAGTCAGTCATGGTTGTTGGGGCTATATATAAAAGCAAACCAGTTCACAATCATTAAATTGATTGAGATGCAAAAAAAAGGAAAATGACAAATGCTGGAGGAGAGATAGGAAAACAGGAACACTAATGCACTGTTGATGGAACTGTGAACTAGTTCAGCCATTCTAGAAAGCAATTTGGATCTGTGCCCAAAAAAATTATTAAACCAAATAATTGACTCAGTGATACAGCTGCTAGATCTATATTCCAAAGAGATCAAAGAAGAAAAAGGGCCCATATATACAAAAATATTTATAACAATTCTTTTTGTGGTAGCAAAGAATTGGAAACTGAAGGCATACTCATAAATTGAGAACAGGCTGAATAAGTTATAATATATTAAGATAATAAAATATTATTGTTCTATAAGAAATAATGAAGGAGATGGTTTCAGAAATACCGGGAAGACTTATGAATTGATTCAAAGTATATATAATTGAGCAGAACCAGGAGAAAATTTATACACTAATGGCAGTATTGCAAAGACAATAAACTTTGAAATATTTAGTAATTGATCAACACAATGATTGACCATAATTCCAAAGGACTCATGATGAAATATGATATCCATTTTTAGAAAGAAAATTTTTGAACTCAGTGCAGATTGAAGCATGTTTTCCTCTGTTCCTTGCTTTTTCTTTGAAAACGTGAAATTTTGTTTTGTATGTCTATACAAATTTGTAATGGATTTTATTTTTCTTGAATTTTCAATGAGTGAGAGAGAGGGAAAGGATAAGGAAAAATTTTGGAACTGAAAACAAAATTTAAAAAATTAATTTAAAATAATTTTAATTAAAAAAAGTAAGTCAACCATTCTTTGTGTGTTAACTCTTCACACTGACACTATATATATTTGAGAGGAGAATGTACCTCAAATTTGGGGAGAATAATTCCATCTTCTGAATGGCAAGAATAAAGATAAATGTACAGTAAGTTGTAATTTAGAAGTGTAGACCTACAGAGTTCCTTGAACCAAGGTTAATGATCCCCTAGGAAATCTAACTTGAAATTCTGAATTGGAAGAGGGTAAAAGAAAAGAGAGAAAACTCAACATGCATAAAAGGAGAAGACATGAAGACACTAGAAGATATTTTTATTGTCCAAAGAAAAGAGAATCAGGTATGTCAGTGTATGTTATAGAATCTCTGAATTGGAAAGAAACTAAAAAAATACTCAATCCATCCCTAACAGGTACATGAATGTTCCCTATAGCATTTCTGTATAAAAACATCTGGTGATGGGAAACTTAATGTTTTATTTTATTTTACTTTATTTATTTTTGCTGAGGCAATTAGTGTTAAGTGACTTGCCCAGGGTCACACAACTAGGAAGTGTTAAGGGTCTGAGACCAGATTTGAACTCAGGTCCTCCTGACTTCAGGGATGGTGCTCTATCCACTGCACCACCTAGCTGTCCCAAAACTTAATATTTTATAAGGCAGTGCATTGCAATTTTGGACAGCTATCATTGTTATAAAGTTTTTCCTTATCCTGAGCTGAAATATATGTCACTGTTGTTTTCATTGCTCCTGATCTACCTGTTTGGTTGAAAAGCAAGAGTAAATTGAATGTATCTGAAGAAAATAATACATGTTCTTTTTATTATGCTCACAGGTGCAGATTGCTCTTGGATAAATAAATGTTCCTCTTGGTATTACATTAGTAATCTTTGTAATTTTTTCATTCTTATGAGCACATTAATGCTCTATTTATCTGTGAGTCAGACTTCTGGGAACTTCAACCATGTGGAATTTAATTGAAAACTAGAAAGTAAATTTAAAAAGTGGGGTAGGGACTTTGAGTTGGAAAAATGGACTTCACAAAGAAGATACACTTTATTTACCAACTTATCACATGCAAAAATTTTATTAGGGTTTATTAGGGTTTGCCCCTAGAGAATTTTATTTGTTATAATGTTAAGGCAAGTATTTATTAAATATTCATAGAATCATAGATTTAGAAGTGAAATAGACTTTAAAGGACCCCTAGTTCAGCCCCTTCACATTACATAGGAAGAAACTGAAACTTACAGAAGTAAAATGATATAGTTTTAGAGTTGAGATATGGACTCTGGTCTATTGACTCTAAATATAGTATTCTTTCTACCTCATCATACTGTCCCCTACATATCAATGACATTTTTTCATAAAAATATCAGAAGGGAACAGGAAAACTTTTGCAATCTGTCCACATTTTTACAATATCACAATTCACTGAAAAAATATATAGCAAATATGAATTTGCTTAATATCATTTGTCAACTATAAAATTGCATTTGATTAAGTCTATTAAGTAAATTTGATTAAGTATCAAGTATCTTCTAAAAACGTCTCTTCCATCTAGGTATCTTCTATGCTTATGTCAGAATTATATGAGGATTTCTTTAAAAAGTTATGATAGAGATAACCATGTGATTATCCTCTGTTCTTTTATAAAATGTAAAGTGTAAAATGAGAACATGATACTTGCAAAGATATCTGTCAACTGTCATGGAGAAAGAGATTTAGAAATAAAGCTCAAGAAGGAACTCTTACAGATGGTCAACCAGTGAATCAATCAACCAATATTTATTAAGTATAGGTGGTGCAGTGGATAGAATAGCAGGCCTAGAGTCAGGAAATCTGACTTGAAATCTGGCCTCAAACACTTAATAGCACTGTGTTCCTGGGCAAGTCATTTAACCCTATCTACCTCAGTTTCCATAATTGTAAAATGAGCTGGAGAAAGAAATGGCAATTCTAGTATCTTTGCCAAGAAAACTCCAAATAGGATCATAAAAAGTCAGATATGACTGAAAAATTAAGTGTGAGATACTGGAGATGGTGATCCTGAGATGCTTTTCATTGGGGATGATATTGTGCTAGTTACATCCATCTCTAATACATTGTAGATACTCCTAAATAAGATCCACAGTCTCTCTAAAGAGTGTGGCCTAATTATTTACCTAGGGGGAAAATGAAGAATGCCTTTGTCCAGACTCTGATATGTAATTAAATAAATCTACACAAGGTCCTAAATGGCTGCAAGTCATAGAATATTATAGTCTTCAAAGAAATAAAGTTAAAGATCACTCAAGGGCAATGAAGAGATATATAATCAGTACATAACTAATTCTGGCCTTAGACATTAGCTGTGTGACCCTAGGCAAGTCACTTTATCCTACTTGCCTCAGTTTCCTCATCTGTAAAATGAGCTGGAGAAGGAATGATAAATTATTCCAGTATCTTTGCTAAGAAATGTATGAGCTATCCAAGCATTCTGGAGAATTTGGAACTATGCTGAATGAGCTATAAAACTTCATACCCTTTAACATGTGCAAAAATGTTTGTAACAGCTCTTTTTGTGGTAGCCAAGAATTGGAAAATGAGTAGATGCCCATTAATTGGAGAATGGCTAACAAGTTGTGGTATATGAAAATAATAGAATATTATTGTTCTACAAAAAATGATGAACAAGTTGATTTTGGAAAGGCCTGGGAAGATTTACAGTAACTGGTGCTGAGTGAAATAAACAGAACCAGAAACATATTGTACACAATAACAGCAAGAATGTGTGGTGATCAACTATGAAAGGCTTGGCTCTTCTCAGTGATTCAGTGATACAAAAAAATCCCAATAAACTTTGAATAGAAAACACCACCTGCATCCAGAAAGAGAACTATGGGCACTGAATGTAAATCAATACATGCTAGGTTCACTTTTTTTCTTCTGTTTTTTTTCTCTTGTGGTTTTTCCCTTTTGTTCTGATTTTTCTCTCCCAGTATGATTCATAAGGAAATGTGAATTTTAAAAAATGAATATATATGTACAACCAGAAAAAAATTAAAAATTAAAAAAAGAAATGTATGAGCCAAAAAACAGGAAGTGGGGGAGCTGGTCATGTAACAAGAGAAAAGGGACAATTGATGAGCATCTTATGTGCTCCATTATTGTACCTTCATGATACTAAGAGAAAAGAGGAAGAGATGAAAAAAGGTATCACTGACTAAACATACCCACTGGACCAGAAGAAATGAGATTTAGATAGCATAGTGATGAGGAAAAGAAAAAAAAGAAAAAAAATTTGGGAAAACACTTGGAAGCACTTAATCCTATGCTTGCAACTGAAAGATAAACCCTGTTCTAATTAAAAGAGAACAAAATGTGACAAAACAACATTAACTAAAGGCACACCAAATAAGCCAAGGAACTATAAAGTTATCTGCATAATTCTGATTTTGATTCTAATTCTAATTCTGAATGTTTTTAAAAAGAAAAAAAAAAACTCATCTCTAAAGATTTAGCAGTCAGTAGACATTTGACTTTACTCATTCTCCCTATGAGAAATATATCCAAGCATTATAGTTCCTTTTCTGCTGTATGGGAAACCATTTAATAACACAATAGCCAAGAAATTAAAAAAGTGAAAATTCTAGAAATAATTTCTTCAGCTCTTTTCCTATATTAACCAAAATGTGAAATCATAAATAGAAAGATGACTTTGAAAACAAAAGCCTTCATGTAATTAGAAAAAATGGAAATGGAAAATAAAAGCCTAAATTTAGGAGAAAATGAGAAGGAAAAGAAGCCTTCATTTTTATCCGCATGAAAATGCAATCAACAATAATTATCTACATACAAAGAAAATAATTCTTCAAAAATAAAATATCTGATTAAAGGAAACTCCAGTACAGAGGGGAAAGACAGACAGATGCAGAAAGAGAGAGAGAGACAGACACAGACTGATACAGAGAGAAGGGGGAGGGAAGGACAGAGGGATAGAGAGACAGACAGAGATATAGAGGAAGAGCCAGAGAAAGGGAGAAGGAAAGACAGGTGGAGGGAGAGAGACAGAGAGACACAAAGACAGAGAGAAAGACAGAGACAGAGACAGAGAGACAAAGACAGAGAGAGAGATAGAGTGAGAGAGCAAGAAAGA
>JAJPUD010011013.1:18884-29438 GCA_023553655.1 Myrmecobius fasciatus | reverse complement strand
AGGAGGGAGAAAGATTTATCAAATCTTTACCATACGGCAGACACTGCATACAAATAAATACAGCCAAGCAAGACAATCCTTAACAAGGAGCTAACATTCTTATGAGAAAACAACATATGAAGAAGAGCTGGGAAGATAGGCATGTGGGGAGGGAAGGACACAAAATTTGAATTATAGCATGTAAATGGCAGTGGAGGCTAAGGTAAGACAAAAACTCAACTCTCAGAACCCAGCAACCTAGGGATAGAGTTCAAGATTTCTCTGGGGAGATAAGAACAAAGAACTAGTTTGGGCAGTATGGTAAAGAGATGGCCAAGATAGAGAGATAAAAAACTGGCCACAATAAGAGCCCAGCATAGAGACAGTGAATAAATGCAGTGTTTGATTTAATATCACAAATAGTTGTTGAATAAAATAAGCATAATTGTTATATTGATAATAATGACAAAGTTGATAATAATAATAGTTGCCATTTTAAAAGTGTTTTAAAATCTCAATTGCACTTTATATACCTTATCCTATTTGAGCCCCACAAAAACCCTATGAAGTAAGTACTAAAGTATTATTGCTATTTTAAAGATGAAGAAAATGAGACAGATAAAATGACCTGCCATTGTTACATAGCTTGGAAGAATCAAAACTGACACTCCTGCCTAAGTCCAAGTTCAATAAAACACCACAAGACAATAGGCTATCACTCTAAAAATGCATTACAACAAGGCCAAAGGCCAAATAATTATAATGATCTATCTTCCCCTCCAAAACATTTTTATTTGTTACATAAATAAAACTAAAACAACTAAATTTAATTTTTAAAAAATGAATAATCAAAACTTTGTTGTTGTTCATTTGTTTCAGTCATGTCTGACTGTGACTCCATTTGACATTTTCTTGACAAAGATTTTGAAGTGGTTTGTCATTTCCTTCTTGAGCTCATTTTGCAGATGAGGAAACTGAGGCAAATAAGGTTAAGTGACTTCTCTAAGAAGTTAGTAAGTAGCTGAAGTTAAATTAAAACTCAGGAAGATGAATCTTCTTGACTTCAGGCCTGGCACATTATTCACTGTGCCACCTATGTGCCCAATCAGAATTTACTTGGAATATAAAATTTTAAAACATGAGACATAAAATAACACATTTGTTTGCTTATACTTAACCAGAATAGCTCTCAAACTTTCATTTGGTACTAAATATGTTATTTTACTTTACATATAGTTTTAACAGGTTCAGTATCAAACTTTTCCTAGGATTCAGCATTTCAGCATGAACAAATTAGAAATTGAGAAGAAGGGAGAGAAAGGACTGAGGGGCAGTATTTATTTCAATGCTTAGGGGGATCATGGGACCTTCCTGAATAAGGACCAAAATATAAAACAATAGAGTAATGACCACACTTCTCTCCATTTCACACCATGTTGGAAGCATCCCCAAACCCCCATAACTAGCTCGAAAAAACAGTGCAGAAAAAGTTTGAAGCTTGAGACAGAGGCCCTTCCTAATTGTTAGGAACAGAGTCCAACAAAAACATAAAATTCCATATCAAAGAATAAGATGGAAAAATGAACAAATATCAACAATAACTTCAAGCACTAAAGTAGAAACCATTCAATATCATGAAAGTATAGTCAGGATCATATAAGACTTAGCAGCTACAACATTAAAGAAGCAGAAGACAAGGAATATGGTATTCTGCAAGGCAAAAGAGCTGGGATTACAACCAAGAATCACCTACACTGCAAAACTAAGTATGTTTGTAGGAGAAAAATAAATATTTAATGAAATAGAGGGCTTTCAAGCATTCCTGATGAAAAGACTTTCAAATATGAGACTCAAGAGAAATATAAAAAGGTAAACATAAAAGAGAAATAACGAACTCAATACAATTAAACTGTACCTTTCTATAAGGCAAGATACATGTATCTACTAAAAACATTATCATTATTAGGGCGGTTAGAAGGATTCTACATAGAAACAGAGTGCAGAAATGAATTGATTATGTTGGAATGAAGTTAAACAAAAGGGATAGGCAAGAAAGAGGGATTCTCTAAGAGAAGGGGGAAAGGAGAGAAAGAATGAGGGAAATTATATCACATAAAAGAGTCACAAGGAAGACCTTTTACAGAGAAGGGGGGAAGGAGGGACAGACATTGCTTGAATTTCATATCTATATTGGTTCAGAAAGAGAAAATATATATATACAATCTCAATTGGGAGGAGAATTGTGTCTTATCCAACAGTGATGTAGGAGGGTAAGAAGGTAGGAAAGAGGAGAGGCGACAAAAGGGAGGGCAACTAAAAGAAGGCAGTGGTCAGAAACAAAGTAGACTTTAGAGAAGGGAACTGATAAAAAGAAAGGGAAAAAAGAGTAAAGAGAAGAAAATAGAATGGAGGGAAATGCACAGTCAGTGATCATAACTGTGAATGTTAATGGGATGTATTCATTCATAAAATGGAAATTGATAGCAGAATGGATTAGAAATCAGAATCCATACATTTGAAGCAGAGAGAAAAACACATAAGATTAAATTCAGGGGTTGGAGCAGAATTGATTGTGTTTCAGTTGAAGTAAAAAAAAAGGCAGAGATAACAAAATGATCTCAAACAAAACAAAAACAAAACCAGAACTAATCAAAAGAGATAAGTGGGGAAACTTTATCTTGCTAAAAGGGACCATAGACAATGAAGTAATATCAATGCTAAATACAAATGAACCAAATGGCATAGTGTCCAAATTCTTGAAGGAAAAGTTAACTGAATTACAGGAAGAAAATGGATAATACAGGAGAAAATACAGGAGTGAAATGGATAAATATTTACAAAAACATAAATTTCCCAGCTTAACAGAAGAAATAGAACTTTTAATTAACCTTATCTTAGAAAAAAAATTCAACCATAAATAACCATAAACAATCTCCTTAAGGAAAAAAATCCCTAGGATATCATGGATTCATAATTTTATTTTAAAGAATAAAGAGTCCTACCAAATTATTTGTATGACACAAATATAGTTTTGATGCCTAAGCCAGGGAGAGCAAGAATAAAGAAAGAATACTAGAGAACAATTTCCTTAATGAATATCAAAGCAAAATTTTTATTTTTTTCCCTAGTAAATTTATTTATTTTTCTAATACACATTGCTTTATGAATCATGTTGGGAGGGAAAAGTCAGCGCAAAAGGGAAAAACTATGGGAGACATAAAAAAAGATAAAGAAAAAAATTTGAACAAAATAGTAGCAAGGAGATTACAGCAATATTCACAAAGACCATATACTATGACCAAGTGGGATTTATGCTAGGAATCAATATAATTGATCATATCAATAATAGTAACAACAAAAATCACATGATTTGCTCAATAGATGCAGAAAAAATCTTTGATGAAATGCAACACTTTATTCCTATTTAAAACACACACATGTGCACATGCATGTGTATACATGCACACACATGAAAACATAGGAATTAATGGAATCTTTCTTAAGATGACAAATAGTATCTAAAACCAAGAACAAGCATTATCTATAATAGGGGTAAACTTGAAACCTTTTCATAACATCAGGAATGATTCCTGGATGATTTATTCAGTGTTATATAAGAAATGCTAGTTATAGCAATAGAATAAGAAATAAAAATTGAAGAAACACCAATTGGTAATGTGGAAACAAAAATATTACTCTTTGCAGATGATATGATGATTTACTTAGAGAACCCTCATGAATTAACTAAAAACCCAGCAGGAATAATTAACAACTTCAATTAAGTTGCAGTCTATAAAGTAAATCCACATAAATCCATCATCACTTCTATATTCTACTAACATATCTAGTAGAAAAAATAGAAATAGAAATTCTATTTAAAACTGCTAATGATATAAAATTCTTGGGAGTCTTCTTGCCAAGACAAACCTAGGGATTATATGAACACAATTACAAAATATTTTTATATAAAAGAAGACAAATCTAAACAACTGGAGAAAGAATAATTTCCAATATAATAAAAATCATAATTCTACCTACGTTAATATACTTATGCAGTGTCATATCAATCAGTGAACAGTAACAAAGAAAATTATATGAACTGTTATGTGTCAGGATTTCACCCACCTTAGGTCACCATTGAGCTATTAAAAGGTGGACAAAAGATTGAAAAGGTAGATCAGTCTAATTTATCCTTCAGCAACAATTGGATTTTCTTTTTTTCGAGGCAGTTGGGGTTAAGTGACTTGCTCAGGGTCACACAGCTAGGCAGTGTTAAGTGTCTGAGATCAGATCTGAAGTCAGGTCCTCCTGACTTGAGGACTGGTGCTCTAACCACTGTACCACCTCGCTTCCCCAACAACTGGATTTTCAATCACCTCATCTCTATTATTTTTGATCCAAAGTCTAAAAGTGATCCTTTCAACCCCCAAATGACTAAAGTGGTTAAATGAGATTCAGAAAGCAACCAACCTGCATTATGAAAAGCTTCAAGAAATCTGGTCTGAAATGAAAGGATTTTAAATATCCCGGGACTTTCATAAAATTACATTTAAATGTGACTGAACTTTAATTGTCTTTCGAATAGCTAAATGTAATTGAGTACAAATGGAAATGCTAACATAGTCTACTAATTTATTAGTTAGCATCTATAAAATAAAGGTTTACTTTACTTTATAGTAAAAAAAAATAGTAAAATTCACCTGGAAGAACAAAAGATCAAGAATATCGAAGGAATTGATGAAAAAAAAAAAGTTAACAAAAGCAGGCTAGGGGCAATTAGATAGTACAATGGATAGTGCACTGCCTCTGGAGTCTGGAGGACCTGAGAAGGAAATCTAGCATTAGACACTTACCAGCTATGTGACCCTACGCAAGTTACTTTACCCTGATCACCCTTGTTAAAAGAACCACAAAAATGAAGGTATTCTAGCAGTTTCATATTTCAAACTTTATTACAAAATAGTAATCATCAAAATAGTCTGGTACTGACTAAGAAATTGAGTTGTATATCAGTAGAATAGATTAGGTTTACAAGACATAGTAGTAAGTGAGGTGTTTGAGAAACACAAATATCTAAGTGAGAACTCAACAGTTGACAAAAATTGCCAGAAAAACTGTAGAGCAATTCAACAGAAAATAGGCATAGACCAACATCTCATATTATATACTAAGACAGGGTTAACAAAGATAAATGATTTAGACATAAAAGGTGATATCATAAGTAAATTGGGGAAGCATAGAAAATTGTAACTGTCAGATCTATGTCAGAGTTTATTACCAAATAAGAGATAGAGGAGATTATGAGAAGTAAAATTTGGATTCGTGAAATTAAAAAGCTTTTGCACAAACAAAACAAATGTAAATAGAATTAGAAGGAAAACAGAAAACTGTTTTTGAAACAGTTTTCTCTAATGAAGATCTCTTTTCTCAAGTATATAGGAAACTGAGCCAAATTTTAAAAATAAGAATCTTTCTTCATTGATAAATGATCAGAGGATATACCCGGGCAGTTTTCAGATGAAGAAATCAAAGCTATCAATAGTTATATGAAAATATTCTCCAAATCACTAGTGATAAGAGAAATGCAGATTAAACTCCGAGGTACTACCTTACACCTATCAAATTAACTAATTTGAAAGAAAAGGAAACTGACAAATGTTGGAGGAGATGAAAAATAGGGACCCTAATGCACAATTGGTAGAGTTGTGAACTGAGCCAAACTTTTTTTTTTCTGGTAGCATGGAAAAGAGCATTTATTTGAATGAAGATCAACAGGGGCAACAGCTACAAACCACTTGGATGGAGATCAAGAGATCATAGATAGATAATTAGGTAATTCCTCAATTATATTATGCCCTCACCTGGTCACAACACAACATACCACTTGCTTGAGTCAACTTGAAATTAAATTTTTCAATAGAAAAGTTAATACGTTCTAGACTCAACATATTCAAAAAAGAATTCTTCCCTTCCACCTCCCTGAAGTTACCAACATTCTCTCAGGGAGTCAGGTTTGTAACCTAAGAGCCATTCTTGACTCTTCCCTAACTGGGTCCAGCCATTATGGAAAACAATTTGGAACTATACTAATGGAACTATACTTTAAAACTGCACACCCTTTGGCTCAGCAATACCACTATTAAGTCTGGATCCCCCAAAATCAAAGAACTAGAAAAAGAACCTATTTATACAAAAAAAATTATAGCAGCTTTTTTCATAGTAAAGAATAAGAAATCAAGGGTATGTTGATCAATTGGGGAATCGCTGAAAAAGTTGTGCTATATGATTGTGATGAAATACTACTGAGCTGTACGAATTAATGAAGGAGATAGTTTCAGAAAAACTTTGGAAGACTTGTATTATTTGATGCAAAATGAAGTGAGAAGAACCAGAACACTGGACATAGCAACAATATTTTAAAGATTATCAACTGTGAAAACTGATGGACTCAATGCAAATTGAAGCATACTTTAAAACTTTATTTTTATTGTTTTATTTTATTTGTGTTTTCTTTAGTAACATAGTTAATATGGAAATGTGTTTTGCATGTCTTCATATACATAATTGAAATGAAAGAATTTGCCTTTACAAGGAAGATGGAGGAGGTTCAAGGGAAGGAGAGAATTGGTAATTCAAAAATTTTTTAAATTATTATAATTGGTAAATATTTAAGAAAAAATAATTTAAAAGGGGCAGCTAGATGGAACAATGGATAGAGCATCGGCCCTGAAGTCAGGAGGATCTGAGTTCAAATCCATCCTCAGACACTTAATACTGCCTAGATATGTGACCCTGGGCAAGTCACTTAACCCCAATTGCCTCAGGGAAAAATAATTAAAAAACATTAAAAATACAAAAAAAAACCCCAAAATTGAGAATAGCTAAGCCAAAGGGGAAAAAACCCTAACATCTGTCAATTTGTTTTTTTTTTAAAGTGTTAATACCTTTGTTTTTGGTACCAGTTATTTCCCAATATTCCTCTCATTCATTAGTCCCTTGTAACAAAGAAAACTGTTTAGCAAAGTCTGTCTACAAAGCAACCACATCCAACATCATATGCAACATTTTGCACTCATAGTTTTCCATCTCTTTACTAAGAAAAAGAAAGCATTTCATCATTATTTTTCTAAGACCATAATTAATTATTGCTATTAAACGTAATTTGATTGCTTTTTGCTAACATCTAAATTTACAGTATTGTAATACGGCACAATTGCATCAATAAATAAAAATGGATAGAACCAAAAGTAAGGATCCTCACAAACATTCTGGCTCTGGCATCTAACACTACTCACATCCCCCTCAATCTCATGAACAGAATAAGTTCCCAGGAGATAGCTATCTTTTTCCTTAGAGGCCAAAGAGAAACTCTGAAGAGTTTCTATTACTATGACTCACAAGTCCTGATTTGGTCTATTTCTGCAAAATAATTAACCAGTAGAACTCAATTAACTTTTAGAAAAGGGGTTTTCTGAGAAAGTATAATGACAACAATAGTCACAAAAAGACCCCCACTCCCCACCAGATTAGGAAGTATGATATCTCTTTGTAAAGTATACTCAAACTTTCTTTTTAAAATATTATTATTAATTATTTTTTCTGGTTATACATATATATTAACTTTTAAAATACACATTTCTTTATGAATTATGTTTGGAGAGAAAAATCAGAACAAAAGGGAAAAACATGGTAGAGAAAAAAACACAGAAAAAAGAAGTGAATTTAGCATGTGTTGATTTACATCGATCTCCACAGTTCTTTTTCTAGTTGAAGATGGCGTTTATTGGGGATTACCTTGGATCAAGCTTTCTTAAGTAAGGAAATTCCTCCTATTAATGCAAGTTAGCAATATCTTTACAACTTGAAATCTTAGGGAATTATTCCCTAAATAATTCCAAGATTTGGAATTCCTGATGTATGCCTAAACCTTCTTGTTTGGTGAGTAAATCACTGAAAACTTGCTAGGTAGAGTGCCTAGCACATAGTAGTTTTTTTTTTTTAAATGAAAATGTTTATTTAAAAAATACAGTATGTATGTCCAACACAACACATAGATGGTAAATCTGCATTATGTGAGCTTAGTTGTAGATTAATATTTAATAGATTAATATTTAGACATGTAATGTAATAATACCAATGACATTCTTGACTCCTTACTCTCATTTTCCCACATATTCAATGAATTACAAAATCTTTTTTTTTAATTTATTAATACTTTTTATTTGCAAAACATATGTATGGGTAATTCCTAAACATTAACCCTTACAAAGATTTGTTACAAATTTTCCCCCCCTACTCCCCACCCCTCCCCTAGATGGCAGGATATCCACTACATGTTAATTATGTTAGAATACTTAAGAAATCGAATATATGTATAGTTATTGCATCATTTTTTGTGCAGGAGAAATCGTATCTACAAGAAAGAATAATCGGATAAAGGAAATACAATGCAAGCAAACCTCAATAGAGAACACGAAAATGTTATGTTGTGGTCCACATTTCACATCCCTCTCAAGGTGTATATAGCTCTCTTCACCGAACAATTGGAACTGGTTTGAAGCATTTCATT
Organism: Myrmecobius fasciatus; assembly: GCA_023553655.1. Taxonomy (NCBI): domain Eukaryota; kingdom Metazoa; phylum Chordata; class Mammalia; order Dasyuromorphia; family Myrmecobiidae; genus Myrmecobius; species Myrmecobius fasciatus. The sequence continues at coordinate 20,890 of JAJPUD010011013.1, read as the reverse complement.
GTTGAAGAGAGTTATGTCCATTAGAACTGATCGTCATATAGTATTGTTGTTGCCGTATATAATGATCTCCTGGTTCTGCTCACTTCACTGAGCATCAGTTCATGCAAGTCTCTCCAGGCCTCTCTGAAATCATCCTGTTGGTTGTTTCTTACAGAGCAATAATATTCCATAACATTCATATACCATAATTTATTCATCCACTCTCCAATTGATGGGCATCCTGAATTACAAAATCTTAATTAGCACTGTTTTTACTTTCATATAGCAACCTAAGTCACTCCTCACCTCTCAGGAAAATTTGAAAGCTCAGTTCAAGGGCTCTATCATATATATTACCCTTTCTGATTTTCTTAGCTTCTAATGCCATCACCCTGAAATTAACTTGCACACACATAATAGGTGTTTAAAACATATTTGTTCCCTTTCCTTCCCTCATACCCACTCTATCTAGATGGTCCTTGATCAGACCATGCTTCCTGTATGAGGAAGGGGTACTACATCTAGTGTAGGGGCTTGCTAAGCCCTTTCAGAGCTGCCCATCCACCTTTGGCACTCAATTCTCATTTCTGGCTCCAGGAAGCTGTCAGCAGTCATATCTTGTTAAACCATCTCAGCAAACGGACTAAACCAGATTGAAGGTAATAGAGAGGTTTCAAATCTATCAGTGATTTTTGCACATTTAGGTCCTTTTCCCTTTTTTATGATCTCTTTGGGATATAGACTCAATAGAGACACTGTTGGATCAAAAAATATATACAATTTCCAAATTGCTCTTCAGAATGGTTGTATCAGTTCACAAGTCCATAAGCAATATATTAATGTTCCCATTTCCCCACACAGGGAATATGATTTTTAACCTCAATTTCAAGCTATTTCATTAATGATGGAAAATAACCTCAAATTTTATATCTAAGGCATGACCCCTTTCCCACCAAATACTAGTTCCATAATGAACTTACATAGCATTTAGCCAAAAAAACCATTTATCCAAGTTGATAGCAAAAGAGAAATCAGATAAAGTATACATATGCTAACATATGACAGACAATACAGAGTGAAAGATCTGACCTATTAGGAGTAAGGTAATTCAGCTTAACCAAGAAAGAGAATCCTAGATCTCACCCAATGGGAAGTTCCCCCGAAGTTTCTAACGTAGCATATTAGGGAGATATGATGGAGATTGACAGCTCCTCAAATAAAAGCTTCTTCCCAGAGCCCTTTCTTCCAGCAATCTGGGTTGGTATCTGCCATTTTTCTCTCTTGAAGCTGAAAGCCAGAAGCATGTGAAGAGACTTCAGAACTCAAAGAAATTTGAAGTTTAAAGACAACCAAAAAGTTCCCCTTTCTCCTGCTCTCTCCAGCACCACTCTGCCTCTTATGCCTGGGTAGAATTTTGATTTCCATCAATAAGGAGCAAGTCCCATGCCTATGGGCTTTGGGACTGGGGTTTCACAGATAAGATGCTCTTCCCAGAGAGAAAAAAGTAGTCACTTGTTGTCCAAAGAATGATGAGAAAGTTTTATAGATTTTGTTGATTAAGGTCAAAGGAAGAAAAGATGAATTCTGGATCCTGATGATTACAATGAGAGTCATTGTACTAACTATTTGTTGATACTATAATAATTGCTGCCTTCCTGGACATGTATCCAAGATGTGAGTGAGAACAATTCTCAAGACCTGTCAAACTTGTGGCAAGAAAATGGAAATTGAAAAGATGCCCATCAATTGGAGAATGGCTGAATAAATTATGGTATATGAATGTTATAGAATATTATTGTTCTGTAAGAAATGACCAACAGGAGGATTTCAGAGAGGATTGGAGAGACTTGCATGAACTGATGCTGAGTGAAATCAGCAGAACCAGGAGAACATTATACACAGCAACAAGACTATACGATGATCAATTTTGATGGACATGGTTCTCTTCAACAATGATGTGATTCAAACCAGTTGTGCTGCGATGAAGATAGTCATATACATCCAGAGAGAGGCCTGTGGGAACTGAG
>JAJPUD010011012.1:31611-57329 GCA_023553655.1 Myrmecobius fasciatus | reverse complement strand
TGTGCATACCCTTTGACCCAGCAGCATTTCTATTGGGCTTATATCCCAAAGAAATCATTAAGGAAAGAAAGGGCCCCACATGTGCAAGAATGTTTGTGGCAGCCCTTTTTGTAGTGGCTAGAAACTGGAAATTGAATAGATGCCCTTCAATTGGAGAATGGCTGAATAAATTATGGTATATGAATATTATGGAATATTATTGTTCCGTGAGAAATGACCAGCAAGATGATTTCAGAGAGGCCTGGAGAGACTTACATGAACTGATGCTGAGTGAAATGAGCAGAACCAGGAGATCATTATACACGGCAACAACAGTACTCTATGACGATCAATTCTGATGGACATGGCTCTCTTCAACAATGAAATGTTTCAAACAACCTCCAATTGTTCACTGAAGAAAGCCATATACACCCAGAGAGAGGGATGTAAAATGTCTCGATTGATGTTTGCTTACATTGTGTTTCCTTTATCTGGTATATGTTTTGTGTAGATAAGATTTTTCTTGCACAACAATGATGTTTGGAAATATGTATACATATATTCGATTTGCCAATATCTTAACATAATTAACATGTAATGGATATCCTGCCATCTAGGGGAAGGGTGGGGAGCTGGGGGGAAAAATTTGTAATAGAAAGGTATGTAAGGGTTATTGTTGAAGAATTACCCACACGTTATGCAAATAAAATAAAAAAAATGTTTAAAAAATAAAATAAAATATTATATAAATGAAAAAATTTTTATTAATCTCCCTTTTTATTTTCAGAATTTCAAATATGGTATTTAATTGGGGTTTTTTAATTTGTTCTTTTTCCTACCTTTTTTAGTTTCATGCCAAATTCATTTCTCTTATCTTTTTTTAATTTTATTCAAGTAAGCATCTAGAGATATACAATTTCCTCTAAAAAGTTATAAAGTTTGATGTGTTGTCTCATTATTGTCATTTTCTTGCATGAAATTATTAATTGTGTCTATGATTTATTGTTTAATAAATTCATTCCTTAGGATTAGATTATTTAGTTTATAAATAATTTTTGTCTATTTCCCCTGGACTTTTATTACTTGTAATTTTTATTGTTTCATGATCTGCAAAAGGTGCATATACTATTTTTGCTTTCCTGTAATTGAGTTTTAGGTTTTCATGGCCTAATGCATGGTCAAATTTGTTTAGATTCCATGTACCACCAAGAAAAAAAATATATTTCTTTTTATCTCCTTTCAATTTTTTCCTCAAAGATCTATCATACCTAACTTTTCTAAAATTCTGTTTACCTCCTTATTATTCTTAATTATTTTGTTGTTTAATTTTTCTAGTTCTTATAGAGCAAGTTTGAGATCCCAACTGGTGTAATTTTGCTGTTCATTTCTTCCTGCAACTCTCAACTTTTCTTTTAGGAATTTGAATGCTATGCAAATTGGTACATAAATGTCTAGTATTGATATTATTTCATTATGTGTTGTGCCCTTTAGCAAAATATAATTTCCTTCCTCATCTCTTTTAATTATATCTATTTTTGCTGTTGTTTTCCCTGAGATCAAGATCGCTGTCCCTGATTTTTTTATTTTAATGAAGCATGATAGATTTTGCTTCAGCCTTTTACCTTTACTCAGTATGTATCAGTCTCATTTAAAATCGCTCTTTTGAAAACAACATATGGTAGGATTCTGGTTCTTAATCCAGTTTGCTATTGACTTCCATTTTATGGGAGAGTTCTTCCCTTTCACATTCACAGTTAAAATGACTAAATCTGTATTTCCCTTCATCTTATTCTCCCCAAATTATACTTCTCTCTTCCCCACCTTTTCCTCCTCCCCAGTGTTTTGCTTCTGACCCCCACCTCCCTCAATGTGCCCTCTCCTCTTATAGTCCCCCCTTTTTGTCTCTTTATTCTTCTACTTCTGTTCTTTTTTCTATGACCTTCCCCCTTTCCTTTCCCCTTTCCTCTCCTAGGACACATGTTTCTCCATCAAACTAAATATGTATGATATTCTCTCTTTGAGCAAAATCTGATAAGATTAACATTCATACAAAGTTCATCCCCCTCCTTTCTTTCCCTCAATTGTAATAGATCTTTTTTTGCCTTTTCAAATAATGTAATTTCCCTCATTTTACCTTCCTTTTTCTCTTCTTTCAGTACAAACAAAAAAGACTAAGGTCTTTTTTATGTTATCACAATAAAGTCAAAATTTGCCTATATTCTCAAAATACACCCCTAATAAAGATGCAGTTCTCAAGAGCTAAATATACTATTTTTTCCTATATGGATGTAAACATTTTAACGATTAAAACATACACTTTTTTCTTCTATTTTTATCTTTTTATGCTTCTCTTTATTTCTGTTTTTGAAGATCAAATTTTCTATTCAGCTCTAGTCTTTTCATCAGAAATAAATGAAAATCCCCTATTTCGTTGAATGTCTGTCTTTTTCCCCTGAAAAACTAATGCTTAATTTTGCTAGATAGTTGATTTTTGGTTGCAGTACAAGTTCATTTTCCCTCCAGAATATCATATTCCACGCCCTTCAGTCCTTTAAAGTGGAAGCTGCTAAATCCTGGGCAATCCTGATTGCGTATCCTCCACATTTGAATTGTTTCTTTCTGGCTATTTACAGTATTTTCTTCTTGATCTGATAATTCTGAAATTTATCTATGATATTTCTTGGAGTGTTCATTTGGGGGTATCTTTCAGAATGTAATAGGTGGATTCTTTCAATGGCTATTTTACCCTCTGATTCTAAGAAATCAGGGCAATTTTCCTTGATGATTTCTTAAAAAATGTTATCTAGTCTCTTTTTTCATTGTGGTTTTCAGATCAAAAATTCTTAGACTGTCTCTGCTAGATCTATCTTCCAGGTCATTTGTTTTTCCACTGAGATATTTTACATTTTTTGTATTTTTTCATTGTTTTGTTTTGTCACTTCCATTTCTCTGATTTTAATTTTTAGTGAATTATTTTTTCAGCTAGGTTTTTAATCTCCTTTTGCATTTGGCCAATTGAGTTTCTAACTGAGTTGTTTTGTAACATGATTATACGATGATTAATTCTGAAGGACATGGTTATCTTCAACAATGAGAAGATTCAAACCAGTTGCAATTGCTCAGTGATGAAGAGAGCCATCTACACCCAGATAGAGGCCTGTAGGAACTGAATGTGGTTCACAAAGAAACATTTTCACTCTTTTTGGTGCTGTTTGTTTGCATTTTATTTTGCTTCTTTTTTACTGGTTTGATTTGATTTTATCCTGTGAAGCATGATGATTGTATAAATATGTATGCACATATTGGATTTAACATGTATTTCTACCATGTTCATCATGTATTGTACTACTTGCCATATAGGGAAGGGCATGGGGGAAAGGGAGAAATTGGAGCACAAGGTTTTTCAAGGGCTAAAGTTGAAGAATTGCCTACATATTTTGAAAAATAAAAAAGCTTTAATAAAAAAAAATGAGTTGTTTTCTTCACTGGATTTTTTTTCCCATTTAACCAATTCTATTTTATGGGGTTGTTCTGTGTTTACATTTCATCAATTCTGTTTTTCAAGGGGTTGTTTTCTTTTTACATTTTGCCAAACCTATTTTTATTAAAGCTTTTCTTATTTTCAAACATACTTAGATAATTTTCAAATTGCAAAGCTTTTTCAGCTGGAGAGCAACTCATCATCCTTTGAGGTTTCATCTGAGATGTTTTGTTTTTAGTGTCCTCAGGGTTGGATGTCTGTTCTTTTCTATCTCCATGATAGCTAAATATGGTCGGAACTCTTTTTGCTTCCCCCCCTCATTTTTAAAGGGTGAGAACTGCTCTTAGGGCAAAGGGGAGATTGCAACAAGCTTCTTCTACATGAGGCAGCAGCCAAAAAGTTATCAAACTGTGCATACCCTTTGACCCAGCAGTGTTTCTATTGGGCTTATATCCCAAAGAGATTTTAAAGGAAGGAAAGAGACCCACATGTGCAAAAATGTTTGTGGCAGCCCTTTTTGGAGTGGCTAGAAACTGGAAACTGAGTAGATGCCCATCAATTGGAGAATGGTTGGATAAATTATAGTATATGAATGTCATGGAATATTATTGTTCTGTAAGAAACGACCAGCAGGATTATTTCAGAGAGGCCTGGAGAGACTTACATGGACTGATGCTGAGTGAAATGAGCACAACCAAGAGATTATTATACATGGCAACAACAATACTATATGATGATCAATTCTGATGGACATGGCTCTCTTCAACAATGAAATGCTTCAAACCAGTTCCAATTGTTCAGTGAAGAAAGCCATATACACCCAGAGAGAGTGATATGAATGTGGACCACAACATAACATTATAATGCTCTCTATTGATGTTTGCTTGCATTATGTTTCCCTTCTCAGATTTTTTTCTTATAGATATGACTTTTCTTGCACAGCAAGATAACTGTAAAAATATGCATACACATATTCAATTTGTCAAATATTTCAACATAATTAACATGTAGTAGACTTCCTGCCATCTAGGGGAGGGGTAGGGACTAGGGAGGGAAAATTTATAACAGAAAGCTTTGCAAGGGTCAATGTTGAAAAATTGCCCATACATATGTTTTGCAAATAAAAAGCTTTAATAAAAAATAATAATAAAAAATAAAATAAAAATACACGAGATACCAGCTTCATGCTGCCATGGGGCTGATGCTTCTTTTTTCCTATCCTAGGTGGGCATAGCCAAGTCTCTGTTGCTATGCTGGGGCTCAGGAGCTCACTGTTTGCCTTCTGTACTTATCTTAGATGTCTCACAGCCAGTCTACTGATCCACTGGCTTCTGAACCAGCCAGAGCAACCAATGCTACTGTATTCTGGCTGAGAGCCTCCCAGCAATTCCCCCAGACTTGGAGGCCTCTCCACCCTTGTTCTCTCTGTGCTGCACCTGCACTGGGCCATCTCCCCCTCTGCCTGATTGAGACAGACCTTTCCTGAAGTTCTTCCAAAATATCTTCTGCTGGAAATTTCTTGCACTCCAAATATTTATGGGTTCTCTCACTTCAAAACCTTCTCCATTTGACTCTTATTTTTAGTGCTTAGCATATAGGATATTGTTATTAAGTATATGTTTGATTGACTGATCTAGCCTAAACTATTTACTTTATAGTTGAGGCAACTGAAACCCAAAGGGATTAAGTGTTATGCCCCTTTTCAGAAAGCCAGAAAGAATCAGAGTTGGTAACTCAGAATTATATATTTAGAGCTGGAAGGGACTTTAATATTCATTTATTGCACCTAAAATCCAAATGACTTGCCTTGCATTATACAAGTAATGGATATAAATATTCTGTCTCTAAAATAAGTGCCCTTTGTTTTTTCAATTGTTTAGCATTTTTATTTAGAATTTTGAGTTCCAAATTCTATCCATCCTCCCCTCCAAACCCCTTCTTGAGACAGTAAGTGATAAGTTTATAGATGTACATTATGTAAAGCATTTCTAAATCAGTAGTTTTATGTAAGAGAATTGGAATAAAAGAAAAAAATTGAAATAAAGAAAGTGAAAATAGCAGGCTTTGGTCAAAATAATTCAAATGATAACAAATAATTCAAATGATATCAGTTGTTTTCTGGAGATACAGCAGTATGGTATCATTAGTCATTTGAGACTGTTTTAGATCATTGTATTTTGGACAACAGTTAGACCTTTATGGTTTTTCAACAAACAATATTGCTGTTACTGTGTACAGCATTCTCCCATTTCTGTTCACTGTGTATCAGTTCATATAACTTTTTCCAGGTTTTTTTTTAATCTTCCTATTTGTCATTTCTTATAATATAATACTATCACATTACATCATATGCCACAGCTTAGTTAGCCACTCCCCAGGTGATGGTCATGTCTTTGGTTTTTAAGTTTTAGACTCCACAAAAAAGATCTGCTCTAAATATTTTTTATATAAATAGGTATTTTCCCTTTTATTGAATATCTTTGAAATATAAACCTAGCAGTGATATTGTTGGTTCAAAGGGTATACAAAATTGGATAGCTCTTTAGATGTAGTTCCAAATTGTTCACTAGAATGTTTGAATCATTTCATAATTCCACCAACAATACATTAGCACTCCCGTTTTCCCACATTCCCTCCAACAACCAGCATTTTCCTTTTTTGTCCTATGAGTACTCTGACAGATGCAAGATGATACCTCAGCATTATTTTAATTTGAATTTCTCTAATCAATAGTGATTTGGAATATTTTATATGACTAGATAGATTTTCTATTGATTTTTTTAAATGAAGAATACCTAAAATAGTTTCAATGTATTTTTGAAGGTAAAATAATTTCTTGAAAATTCTCAAAAAGTAGTCACACTTTATGGGACTTGATGGATCACTTATTGAACTAGAATTCCTTCTAAGACAATTATTATTTCACCTTTTAGTGAAGGTCTCCAGTGATCAAGTGAAATAATAAAGTATGATATAAAATGCTTATGTTATTTTTTATTATTCTTAGATAATAATTCCAAATTTTTATTCAAAATGGTTGGGTTAGTTCATAACTTTATTAAAAGTACACCAGTTTCTCAATTTTTCCCATTCCCACCAGCATTTGTCATTTTTCTGACTGTCATCGTAGTCTGATAGATCTGATGGGCGTGATGTGGTATCTCTGAGCTGTTTTAAATTGCATATCTCTAATTAATGATGATTCTAAACATTTTTTCAGGTGACTATTGATGGCATGGATCTTTGGGTTTACTGAACACTAGTTTACTATGGTCATTTACACTATGTATTGTGTATCTAACTTATTCATTACTCCATGTCTTAGCCAGTACCAAATTTTCTTCATAATCACTCTTTTATGATATAATTTGAGATTACATACACACACACACACACACACACACACACATATATATATGTATATATATGAAACTGACATTTTTCCTTGATTCACTTGATATTCTTGACTTTTGTCCTAAATATATTTTGTTACTTTTATCATTCTATAAAATAGTTTTTGTTAGTTTGATTGGAATAGCATTGAATAAGTAAATTAACTTAGGTAGAAAGGTTTCTGTTTTATTGATTCAGCCTATTAATGAGCAATTAATATTTCACTAATTGTTTATATATGACTTTATTTGTAGTAATTGTGCTCATATAATCCCTAGATTAGTGTTGGTAGATAGAATCATGAGTATTTTCTTTTTTTGGATTTATTTTTGGATGGATTTTTTTACTGGATTTTTAAAAAAAATTTTCTTTCTGTATCTTGTTGCTGGGTTTTCTTGGCAGTATTCTTTTAGTTTTTTTAAAGTTGATTCTATAAAGTTCTCTAAAATATACCATCATATCATCTGCAAAAAGTGATATTTTGTTTCTTCATTGCATATTTTTATTTCTTCGTTTTTTCATCTGTTATTACTATAACTAGAATTTCAATTATAATAATGAATGAAGGAACTAATAATGAAATTTCTTGTTTCATACTTGATCTTATTGGAGAGGTTTATAGCTTATCCCCATTATAGATAATACTGGCTGGTGAATTTAGATAGATACTACTTATCATCTTAAGAAAATCTCCATTTATTCCTATACTTACTAGTGTTTGTATTAGGAATGGATATTATATTTCAAAAGATTTTTCTGTATCTAGTCTGATAAACATATAATTACTATTGATTTTATTGATAGTATGATCACTTCTGCTGATAGCTTTCCTAATATTGAACCAGTCCTAAATTAGATATAAATTCTACTTCTTAATACTGCATAATTCTTGTGATATTTTGGTGTAATCTTTCCAATATTTTTTTAAAAAATGTTTTCATCAATATTCATTAGAGAAATTGTTCTACAATTTTCTTTCTCTTTTTGTTTTCTCTGGTTTAGGTATCAAAATCAAATTTATGTCATAAAAGGAATTTGATAAGATTCATTCTTTGCCTATTTGTTTTTTTTACGTTAAACAGTATTAAATTAAACAATTGGGATCAATTGTTTCTTAAATGCTTGTTCAACTCTTAAAATTCTTTATTTTTTTCTATAAGTACCAATTTTCTTTCTCCCCAAATAAATCATATCTTCATAACAATTATTTATAGTCAAGTAAAACCAAGCAATATATCAGCATGAGAGAGAATGCAGTCTGGTTTTATATCTTTTATCTAGACATTCTCAAAGTTTGGTCCAATGATCCTTGGGAGTGCAAAGATTCTTTCAAAGGATTTGTAAGATCAAATCTATTTTCATAATAATATCAAATTGTTTTGACATACCAAATAGTGTCTACAGATAGACATAACACACATAAAGAAAAGCCTTCATGGGTCCCAAATAATTTTTAACAGTATAAAGAGTCCAAAGATGAAAAACTTTGAGAACTGCTTCTCTAGTTCATCACCACTCTTTTTACCAAAAAGTAGAAAGTATTTTCATCTTAGATCATTTGGTGACATAGTAGATTTTTGCTTTAGTCAAATTTCTCATATGTTCCAGAGTTTTTTCATATTATTTTGGTTACGCTAATTGACACACATAGACCACATACAATATGCATATAGAGATATATGTATATATATGTATGTAATACATAATGATATATAATATACTGAAATAAAATTAAATTATGTGATATATACTGATATATTATATATATTATTTTATATGACAACTAATACTTGATGATGAATATCCTAAATCCCAGATTCTTAATCTGTGGGGCACAACACCATATTCATCTCATAAATGAATGTGGGTAGTTACAAAATTATGATTTCTTATCAGCAAATATTTGATTTGTATACCTATTTTATATTCCTATATCCCTGTGGTCTCTGTTTCTTGTGTGAAAGGGGGTTGCAAATGGAATAAGTTTAAGAAACTCTGTTCTAAAGCACTGGTACTAAATGTGACCTAAAGAATATTTTCCTAGTGTTATAATTTTCAACAATCAGGTATTTCTCTTTGATACGGGGGAAAGAATGGGGGTGGGGGACAATGTGAAAGGGGCCTGGGAACAGGTAAAAGCTACCAAGTGTAATCAAATATAGGTGAAGGCATCCCTGGAGAAAGGCTTTCATATCAGTGACTGCTAACCACATTTGGCTTTTATTCCTCTTCATCCTCAAGAGAATCTATCAAAGGAGGTAAGAGAGAAAGGAGGAAATCACAAAGGAGAAAGAGCTACACAGAACAGTAGTGTTTTTGTCATTCTGTCGAAGGAGCCCTCTAGCTACAGAATTTCACTCCACTTGACCCAAAACCTGATATGTTTTGTGCAACAGAACTCAGGCAGTTCATCAAAGAACCTAGGTTAGAGTTCAGGCAGTGAAAGAGAAAAAGAAATTCTTAATCTAACTACTCTTTTTTCCCCCCAAATAACCAGGATCGACTGTTGATCAGATGAATTAGCAATGAGATTTCTCAGTCAAAAGGCATGGATGTTTTATTCAGTTTTTGAGACTAATTTCAAACCAACTTTACTTTGGGTGCATCTGTTTAAAGCTCAATCAAAAAATATCTGTGTGCCTTTCTTCTCATAGCCCTTACAATACTGATTTTTATCATCTTTGCCAATTTGCTGAATTTGAGGTGAAAGCTTAGAACTCTTTAGGTTTGAAATGGTTTGATTATTGATGATTTGCAAAATATTTCCTGTGAATGATAATAGTTTGAAATTCTTCTTTTGGGAGCCATTTATGTGCTTTGGCCATTTATAAACTGGGAAATGTTAATTAGTCACATATATTTATGCTAATACACTAAATAGTTTAAATATTAAATTAAATAAATAAGGATTCATTAAGCACTTTTTGTCAGGCACTATTCTAACTTCCAATAATACAAATAAATATAAAAAGACAGTCCCTGCCCTTTAGAAGTTTATAATCTAACAGAGAAATATAACACATAAAAGGGAAGTGGAAATCAGAGGAGGAAAGGGGAGGAGATGAAGATAGCCTTTTAAGAGTTTTGAAGGCAAGATAGAAGAAATCACAAATCTAATGTGGAGATGTGGGAAGACTTGACTGGCCAGCACCTCTTCTTTAAAATGGTGATTCTGGAAGGAACAAGTTAATTAGAAGAAGAAGGCTGGGGGGGGCATTTTTTTATGTGTAAAGTCAGCTTCCAGGGATTCTGTTACATTGTAGGAAAAACCAAGGAGAGTGAGGAAAAGCCTATAAATCCCTCATCAGAGATATTTGATACAAAGTTTATTTATTCTAGCTATATTGGTTTTGTTCATGGAAAAGCTTTTCAATATCACATAATCAAAATTATTTCTATTTAATCTTTTAGAGTTTACCCTTTCATTGATAAAAATTCTTCCCTTACTTATAGATATGAATGGCATCTGATGATGTTCTCTTTCATTCTTTTTAATGCAATGTCTTTTCAAATTTGGGTTATATATCCATTTTGTGTCTCATAATATTTGGGATAATATATTGATCTAAGACTAATTTCTGCCAAATTATTTTTCACTTTTCTCAATATTTCTTTCCAAATAGACACATACTGGGATTTGGGGGGAAGATGAACAAAACATTATATCCAGGACCTGGAGATCAGCAAGATGATTAGTGAATTTATTTATGAGACTGCAGGTTCCTTGGCTGGATTTTTCAATACATCAGTTATCAGTCACATTTAAAGGATCATCATGGCCTTCTCTGAGTACCTTACAAAGCTCTGAATTGGTTCTTCTTTTCTTTCTGTAATCAACTTTTTTTCACTCTCTCCAAGTAACCTCATTTGTTTCCAATCTTAGTGTTCCATATGTAAATTAGCAAAACACCAAAACAAAACAACACAAAACCCCATTAATTGGAGAATGAGAATTAAACCATGCTATATGAATATTGAGATTATAAAGAGAATTGATCCTGCTATTCCTTTGGTTTAATGAATTCCGAGATAAGGAAACTCACTGTACCAATATAATTTGGGAGCTACTTAGCAATATATAATTATAAAGAATTTCCTAGAACATTAAAAGGGTAAGTGACTTATTGAGGTTCACACAAATAATAGTTGCCACTGGTAGGATTTAAGTATAGGTCTGCACTGCTCCAAAGCAAACTCTCTATTTGCTATACCAGGATACTTAATGTATATGACCATAATGAGATTTTATTGTGCCATAAAAAAGAATGATTGAATGGAATTTAGAAAAAAAGAGTAATTTTATGTACTGATGAAGAGTGCAGCAAACAGAAGCAAAAAAATGTACCCAATGCCAATAATAATTTAAGTGTATGTAATGATAAAAAGAAACCATATGATGAGTAATTGTAATGGCAACTCTTGGCCTGGTAAAACAGGTATTACTTATACTGGTAAAGAAAAGGAATTATAGGTAGGGTATCTACATTTATTGCCAGATGAAGTCACTGTGTAAGCTGCTTTCATTTGATATTTTTTTTCTTTTTTATTTTAATGGAAGGTTTGGTATGTTTAAATTAGATTGTGCAATATGTAGAAATGACCATCATAAAAACAAGAAGCACAGGCGTTGCCTTTTCTGTCTAAATGAATTTAAGCTTAAAGTCTTTGGGCTCCATTCTCCACATCTGTAAAATGAGAGGATCCAATTAGATGACTTCTAAGGTCCTTAACAACTCTTAACTCCATGATCCTATGATTGTATTATTAAGTAAAACTTTGCTTGAATAAGTGTTTATATTGAGATTATATAATCAATTAAATCAAGAAACACTATTTCCCAGATGTGATCTATCCCCAAATTCAATTTCTCTTCCTCATATTCATTTTCTTCCTTCTTCTCCTTAGTCTCTTCATTGTTATTTGCAAAAACTGTGATTTCTTTGGTGTAGGACACTTCTGGTGAGAAAATGATCTTTTCTAATGTAGATTCACAATTGACTTGGAGATTTTCCTGTGGCACTAAGAGATTAGTGTATAGTGGAAAGCTCCCTGATTCTGCAATAAGAGCAACTAGTTTTAAATCCTGTCCTTGATGCTTTCTCTCTCTGTAAGTCCTTCAGTAAATTGTCCTTTTTCATTCCCTTAAAACTTCTCATCTAGACTATTAAAATATCTTTTTAATTATCTTGCAACCTCAAGTCTCTCCCAGTTGTAGTCTACTCTCAACTCAACTGCCAAAGTGATCTTCCTTAAGTGTAGAATGGGCTCATATCACTGCCATAGTTAATAAAAGTTAGCATCTTCCTACTACCCATTGGTTCTGATTCAAAGCTCTTAATTTGACATTTACGATTCTTTATAACATTTCCCTTCCAAACATTCCAATCTTCTTATATTTTACTCTCTTTTACACAGACTATAAGCCATCTAACCTGACCTCCCAGTTGTTCTTCCCACAGCACATTCTATCTCTTACTTCTGTAACTTTTTCTTCACTTCTGCCTCTAAGCCTCATTGAGTTCCTTCAAGATTCAGCTCAACTCCCCGCTTCTTCTCAATTCTCTTGCTCAGTCTCCTTCTCCCTCCCCATTTCTCAACTGACCAGTACCTTTCCTTTCAGATTGTGTTCCATATAGTCTCTAAATTGTTGTTTATCTTCTATTTTCACAGAGAACCAATGAAACCATGGGCGATATTTTAGTTTGCCTGTAAATTTTGAGATAGATTTGCACAAATTTGTCAGCATCATTTTCCCTTTCAGAATCGTTGAAATTCAGTGGTAAAGCAAAATAATCAAGATGATTGGTAATGGCCCTGGGTGCATTGGATGACTTTGCTCTTTTGATGTCTGATTTTTCCAAAACCGCTGCTTCAGTTGCCTTCTTGGCCATTGGAATTAATTGTTTTCTACTGCCCATTAAACTCCATGCTTGAGGTAAACATCCCCCCAAATCATTTATGGATTTGAGGTTTATCTATTAACTATAACCATATCCTGGCTTAGTCCAACTGCCCAGATGACTTACTAGGGTATGACTTCTTTGCATGCTACAGCTTCTTAGAGATATTAATGAGAGATGGATAAAAGGTAAGCACCCAAAGTAAATGAGAAGCCCTGAAAAGAGTTCAGCGAACTTTCCCAGAAGAGTTGCTAGTTCTTTTGGAACACTTATACTTGGAGTTTTACATCTGGGTCTAGTTCTTTCCATGTCATCTCCCTACTAGAATGTAAGCTTTCTGAGGTGGAGGACTAGGGTTTTTTTTGTTTATTCATTTTGGTTTTGTTGCTTTGCTTTATTTTTATCTTTGAAGTATCCCCAATGCTTCACACAGTGCCTGGAACATTACGAAGTGATTAATAAATGATTATTAATTATATGATGCATACCTCTTTGAGTTTCAGTTTCTTCTTCTGTAAAATTAGATTTAGTGAGATGTTGTCTGAGGTCCTTCTCAGATTCATAATCCATGACATTTCCAGAATGACACAGCTAATATATGCCAGACTTTATTTGAACTCAGATTATCTTTTCTCCTAGGTCAGCCCTATAATATTATTTTTATCATTTAGACCTAAATTAATTTTCCCTTTAGTATCAAGAGTCTGAAAGCCTTTCAAGTGTTCTAAACTGCATTCACAAGAAGATACTTGCCTTTCTGTAAAGTTAATTCCTAACATATTTTTCCTCAAGGAGACTAAGCAACTGACTATCAAATCCAGGTGCCCCTTGAACTGACTTTGACCTATTTCTCTGTTTGCCAACTTATCACCTAGAAATCTTGATCAGGATGGGAGCTTGAGCTCAGAAGCTTTTTATTCCTTTAATCCTTACAAAAATAACAACATCCCTAAACCCTGATGCTTGTTGACTGTCACCAGCCCATGGGAGGTGACCTTTCTTTAATGGATTCTATAGGTCTCAGACCATAAAAACCTCTTTGTCCCCTCAGGTTCTTTGTATTGCAGCAAAAAGCAGTGACTTCCTAGGTCTGTGGGGAGAGGGAAAAGGAAATGTGCAAATGGAAACAATTTAATAAATGAAATAAATCAATTGGGAAAAGATGTCAGTCTGTAATTATGTCTTTCTCACATTTTTCTTTGCTCATCATCACCAGAATATTTTGGTGAATGTTACCTCACTGGTTGACACTAGGTGTCAGAGTAGCTAGAACACTAGATCTGAGGTCAAGAAGACCTGAGTTCAAATCTGGACTCAAACATTCATTCTGTGACCTTTAGCAAATAGCTTAATTTCTGCATGATGCAGACAATAAACAGGTATTAGGCAGTCAGATGCCATGCTATATGCTAGGGATAAAAAAAAAGTCAAGATAGTCAAGGGTATTATGATCTAATGGAAGAGACAAGAAGCAAACTAATATGTATGCAAGTTAGATACAAGAGAAATAAGAATTAAATAAGAGAAATAAGGCATTAGAATTGTCAGGCTAGTATAAGCTTTCTGTAGAAAATAGGATTTCAAGTGGGAATTGAAGGAAGCCAATAGTGGAGATGAGGAGGAAAAATATCCCAATGGTCTAGCCAGAGAGAATGTCCAGAGTTCAGAGATGGAGGATCTTTTTAATGAAATATCCATGAGGCACAAGTCATTGAATCAAAGAGGACAAGGTGGGAAATAAAGTGCAAGAATACTGGAAATATAGGAGGGAGTTAGGTTAAGAAGGGCCAGACTATTTTGTTTTAATCCTAGATGCAAGAAGGATCCACTGGGATTTATTAAGCAGGGGTGAGTGATATGATAGAACTTGTGCTTTAGAAAAATGACTTTGGTGATTATAAATGGGAGATGAATTGGAGTGAGGAAGGCCTCATTAGACTATTGCAACAACTTGTGCACAAGATGATGAGGGCCTTCACCAGACATTGTTAGAAGAGAAAAGAAAGGGGGATATTTGGGATGGCCTTAGCAACCCATTGAATATGGAGGTGGAGGAGTGGGAGATAGTGAATAGTTGATGGTAATACCTAGGTTTCCAGGGTGACATTTAAGTTTTGAGCCTGAGGGACTGAAAGCTTTCTAAAGGAATAGGAAAAGTAGAAGGGGAGAACAACTTGGAAAATGTAATGAACTCAGTTTTGGACATGCCAAATTTAAAATGACTACTGGAAATAGTAAAAGTAATTCAAAGCTGGGGCTTGTTGTGACATAATAGGTGAAATAAATGGGGGCTAGATATTCAAGAAAGGACAAGGTAAATTTGTTGTTGTGGTTGAGGCAGTTAGAGTTAAGTGACTTGCCCAGGGTCACACAGCTGGGAAGTGTTAAGTGTCTGAGGCCAGATTTTAACTCAGGTCCTCCTAACTTCATGGCTGGTGCTCTGTCTACTGCATCAACCAGCTGCCCTGAAAATGTAGATTTGATTTGGTTCACAAAAAAGTCAAGATATAGAAAGGAGAAGAAAGTAACTAGTGCTGGACTGCAGATTATTATGAAAATGAAGATTAGGAATTTGTAAGGAAAGGTAAAAGGAGGGGTAAAAAAAAAACAAAGATCATGGTTGGGTCACAGAAATTCAGAATTCTTGAATATGGAGGTAGTATAAATATGGGTGATAGAAAGTTCAAGGTAATTAACACTTTTCAATTAAATTTTCTTTTTATTTAAAAAAACTGAATAGAAAGACATAAAAGAAAAGAAAAGAAAAAAAAAGAAGAGAAAACAGAACAGAACATTGTCATGTGCCCAGAAGAACAAGGTAGATTCAAAATATATAACAATAAATTTCCAGTTCTAGAAAGGATATATAATAGTAAAAAATATATATATTCATGAGTGTCCATATTTTCTTTGCTTCTTGTAATTTTTTTTTGCTGTACACTTTTTTATCTTTATTATTTTCCCCTTTTATCCTCCTCCACCTCCCCCAAGCAGATATAGTTAAGCACAGATATATTTAATAGATATACACACATTACACACACATATATATTATATGTACATATATTCATATAATATATATAAATATATAATGTGTAGCCACACTATTCCCTGTTAACTTTTCTATTTACTTCTTTTCCTTAACTCCCTCCCAATGCCTCTGCACCTCATTTGTATAAATCTTTCTGTTGAGCTGCCTAATTACTGATGTCAGTCATAAACATATGGTATATGTTTCTATGTAAAAATAAAACAATTTGTCCATGTTAATTTCCTTGAAATCAATCTTGTATATTGATTCTTATATGTTAAGTTTTCTATTGAGATTGATTTTGTTTGAAACAAAATCCTGAAAATTTTCAAGGTCATTGAATGTTCTTTTTTTTCATTCAATATTATGGATAATTTCCTTGCGTATGATATTTTTGGTTGCAACCCTAGTTCTTTTCATTGCTGGTATATATAATTCCTGGACCGGCAATCTTTTATTGTGGCTGCTGCTAAGTCCTACAGAATTCGGATTGTAGCACCATCATATTTAAATTGTTGTTTTTTTCTTGCTTCTTACAAAGTTTTATCTTTAATTTGGAAGTTTTGAAATTTGGCAATAATATCCTATGTGTTTTCCACAAAGGATTTCTTTGATATGGTGATCAATGGATTTTTTTCCATTTCTACTTTTCCCACATGTTCAATCAATCTAGGACAATTTCCTTGGATTATTATCTCATTATTGTGTCAAGCTTTTTCTTTTCCTTTTTTTTGGGGGGATGGTCATAGCTTTCAGGTTGTCCAATTCTTATATTTTTTCTTCTTGACCCATTATCCAGATCTGTTATTTTTCTTTTTTTTCATTCTTTATATTATGTTCTGTTATTTCTTGGTCTCCTATAGCTTCACTGGTTTTCCCTTGTCAAATTCTAATTTTGATAGAGATATTTTCATCTTTAAGACTCTGTATCTCCTTTTCTAGTCAGTTAACTTTTCCGCCATAATCTTCTTGTTTTTCTTGGATGGTTTTTATTTTTACTTTTTAGTTTTTCTTTAGTGTGTCTCATTTAATTTTTAAAATCTTTTTTGAGTTCTTCTAGAAATTCCCTCTGGGCAGGAAGCCATTTTACATTTTTCTGTGGGGAGCAGCTTTTTTTACTTCAGTATTCTCCTCTGAAGATGAACCCTGATTTTCCTTGTTCCCTTAGTATGTTTCTATACGAGGATTCTTTCCTCTTTGCTGTTTTTTTTTTTTTTTTAATGAGAAGTAATAGTTTAAGAACCTCTAATCATGGAGTAGAGGGAATGGTGCCTCTGGCTTAACCTCAGTTCCACCTCTTACCTGGAACCCCAAAGCAAAAGCTTCCCTACTCCTGCAAGTGCACAAGCCAGTAGTGGCCCAGCCCGGCAGCTTCTGCACCCCTGTGGTGCAGGTTCCTTCTCCCCTAGGGTCAAATCTCAGCAGCACAGCTAGGCCTGGTGTTCCCAATTGGCTGGAATTTCTTCAGTTTTCCTGGATTCAGACCACCAACTCCACAAACAGTTCAGGGGGTAAAAGTTTCTTTGGTTCTTTGCTAAGGCTTTAGTCAAACCCAGCTTGCCTCAAGGGTCCCTACTTGATGTTTGGATCTTTCTTCTGGTCTTTTCAAATTGTCCCAGGAGGACCCTTATTCTGCCCCAAGTCTTCTTGACTTTTCACTAGTCTGTCTTTACCCTGAGGAACAAATTTGTTCTTTTTGTGGGGAATATCTGGAGAGCTTGAAATTTACTTACTGTGCCATCTTCCCTGAATTATCTGCTAACAATAAACATTATTGTGAGTAGCTGGCATTATAAATTTAACTGTAAAATGGGGGTTTTAAAGCATTTATTCCTTAAAGTTGTTGTGAGGATGAAATGGAATAATGTTTGTAAAGTTTAACAAAGTATCTAGCATGTAGTAATTTCCTTCCTTTTTTCTTTATTTCCTCTTTCCCTCCCTTCTTTTTTCTTCTTTCTTCCCTTCCTTCTGTCCTTTTTTCTTTCCTTCTTACATCCCTTGCTTCCTTTCTCTTTTCTTTCCTTCCTTCCTTTCTTGAAATCTTTGGCTCTTTCTAAACTTGAAGAAATTTTACCCCTTACAAAACACCAAGGGATAACTTTAACACTTAAATTTAAACTTCTTGAGGATGAGGAATGGTGCATTTTATTATTTTCATATACCCTGTCCCAAGAAAGCACTTGGAGTATAGTATTTACAGAAGAAATATTAACTGATGAATTGATTAGTTGCAACTAGAAATAATAGGTTTTCATTGGAGTCAGGAAGATCTGGGGTTATAGGTTCAAAGGATCTTACATTAACAACAGGAGAGAATCTCAGAAGCATTCTATTTTATCCCATCCATCCCCACTTCAAACACTCCAACCACTTTTTCCAAAGAATGCTGAGACCCAGAGACACTACATTATGTGTCCAAGTTATAGATCACACAAGTCACAGAAGATCATTGAATCCTATGTTTAGAGCTGAAAGGGAACTTAGAGGTCATTTTTTGCTATGGACCTTATATAAGAAAAACTTAGGCCTAAAGAGGTTAAGTTCTAAGTTTATAATTTATAGATTCATTTAATTCAGGGCAATGACCAATGAAGAAAATTGAATCATTTATAAACATTGGACCAACAAGTAAGATTCATAGGAATTTGTCCTTCAGCCAAAGATGTTTCATTTGTATATTGACTTGTCCAAAATCACATAAAAAGCATCAGGGCCAGAATTCTGAACCTACATCATCTTAATAAAAACACAAGGTTCTTTTTTGTTTATTATTTTATGTTTATTATGTATAACATGTTATCTACATAATTCAGCCTTTGACACATCCTAGTTGTGTGATCATGTGACTATGGACAAGTCATTCAAATTCCTAACATCTCAGGAAATTTGGATCCCCAAAACCAAAACTCTCCATTGCAAAGTATTGGTGAGGATCAAATGTGAAAAAAGTATATAAAAGATTAAATAGGTGAAAGCTGTTGCTGTTGTTATAATCTAATTTCCTTATATATATATGAGGAGAGAATTAATTATCACATTAGGTTATTCACAAGCTCATTGAAGGTAAAGGTTATTTCTAAACTTGAAATCATATAGAAATATGAAGTAGTATGATTATCTCTGATGTAAAGCTTAAAGGTTGGATAAGATCTTCAGTCATTTCAACACCCTTTATTGATTCTTTTTGAAGCCTTTATTTGCTAACTGAACCATTTTTAAGTGTGTAGGTGATGGAAATAAAGGCTGAACCTCTACTCTTAGGGGTAATAAATTTAATTAAATAAATAATGAGTTATTAAAATATAATTAATTGGATGATAAATAAGGGGTAATAGTCCCCGATAAGTAAGATAAAACTTGATTTGTCTTAAAATTACCTTTTTCCTGCTTCCAAAAAATCACCACTATTATTAATTTTCAAAAGCTCTGTTCAAAAGTTTCAGTTGTAGCCTATTCTTCATGATATCATTTGGGATTTTCTTGCAATAATACTGGAGTGGTTTACCATTTCCTTGTCCAGCACATTTTACAGATAAGGAAACTGAAACAAACCAGATGACATGAATTGGCCAGGTCTCACAACTAGTAAGTGTCCAAAATCAGATTTTAATTCAGGAAGATGAATTTTCTTGATTTCAGGTCTCATACTCTGTTGTCCTAGCTGCCCATTCTGGAATCAGACTTAGCCCTTAACAAAATCTTTCAACTATGCTTGTGGAAGAGATGAGGAATGGGAAAGTGGATTGAGATGACTGGACAAAAGAAGTGTTGATATAAACTCTTAGAGGACAAAAATATCTCAATCAGTCAAAACAATCAATCACAATTACTTTTAAATGTAAAGTTTGATTTAGGTTCAAATAATCAGTTTTAAAATTAACATGCAATACCATTGGCATTTTTCCTCCTTTGCCATGGAAAGACATAAGAATAAGAAGGGAATGATTCAGAATCAATGACAAGTAGCTGCTCTTTCTCCAAAGAGGTTCCACTCAGTAGAGAGTATTTGACACTTGTCCTGTTACTCTGAATTTCCTTGATTATCATCCCAAGAGACAGCTAAGATGATTATGTCCCTTTTGTTGAAGGACAATTTTCTGGGAATCCTTTCTTGACATTTGTTGGTACTTCCACTTTCTTCCTTGATAAATTTTTTCTGAATAAAATGGAGAATCAGTGGATCATAGAGTTAGAACTCAAATGGTGATGGTTTCTTGTCTTTCTGTCACACATAATATTAAGACTTAAATTATAAGGCGGAAGGAGGTACCATTGTACAGTGTGTGTGGGGGAATAGAAGATTTATATTCAAAGGATTTAGGTGTAAATACTGGTTTTACTACTTCCTATGAAAACTTGGGCAAGAGATCAAACTATGCTTTGATTTTTTAATCTCTTAAAGGAGAGAATTAGGTTTGGTAATTTCTAAATCTATTCTTCTATGAGAACCAGAACTGAAATTTCTTCTAGCCTCTGTTGTTCAATTGTTTCAAGACATGTCAGGCCCTTTGTGATCCCATTTTGGATTTTCTTGCAAAGATACTAGAATGGTTTGGTATTTCCTTCTCCAGTTCAGCACCATACAATTTATAAAGGAGAAAAGCCTCACTCCAAACAGCCACTTTGCTCGAAGTCACATGAGTAACAAAGCACACAGCTAGCATTCAGACACAAATGCTGTCTCCAAATGCAGTATTCTTTCCAGTATACCCCCATTGGAAGTCCCTAATTTTTCTCTTTTATAGAGCCCAATTGCTGTGGGGGTCTAACCAGAAATGAAATCAAGATAGGCTTAACAGCTTAACAGGCAACCATCCTAATGTTTATCATGGTTGGAGGCCAAGAAAGTATACTTAAGAGTTTCCTCTATTTTCTATTCTCTTTGTGGTTGCTGCTTGTGCAAGGATTCTAAATATACTTGTTAATAATAATAATAATAAAAATAGCTGATATTTATATGGTTCTTTGGGGTATGCAAAGCTTTTTAAATACATTATTTTATTTGATCCTTACAGCAGCCCTGTTGGGATAAATATTTAACTACTACCCATTTTTCGTGGAGGGGGAAACTCAGCAAAAGCCATTGACCTACCCCTGATCATAAAAGCCATAGACAACAAGGGAAAGATTTTAATTAAAGTCTTCCTCACTCCAGGTTCAACACACCAACCATTAATCATTATGGGAGACAGTACCATGTAATGGATAGAACTCTGGATTTGGAATAAAGAAGGCCTGCCTCAGATATTAACTAGTTTTATATCCTATCACAATTAAACTCTTTTAGACTTAGTTACTCATCTGCAAATTGGGAGGAAAATAAGAACACTTCTTCCCAGGGTTATTGGGAGATAGGAATGAAATAATGTATGCAATGCCTTTGCAAACTTTAAAACATCTCCTTAAATGTGGTTTTTTTTACACCATGTTGCCTTTTAAAAAAATAATAATAGCCTTTTATTTTTCAAAATACATGCGAAGATAATTTTCAGCATCTACCCTTGCAAAACCTTGTGCTCCAAATTTTTCTCCCTTCTTCCTTCTACCCCTCTCAGCTAGACTATGTTGTCTTTCTTAAGGAAGCTCTGTATCATGCTTCAGTTTTCAAAGAAACAGATTATTTGAACCAGTATGAATTTCATAGAGTGGTCTATTTCACGAAGAGCAAGAATATAATCCTACATTTACTACTAATTAGGTAGATGATTTTGGTTGCATCCTATTTCAAGCTCCTTTATCCAGCTCCCATCACACAATCTATCCAGTATGGTAGAAGGGCAGGAAGGGATACCATCACTGGGAAGGAATCATTGTGCATTTGTTTAGGATGCTCAAGAACTAAAAAACCTTGGATGAATAGGGTGCTATTAGCTCTAAACCTTTAAATGAGATGGAGAACACTTGACCTTGCTCTCTGCCCTACTACTCACTCCTAAGGAATTCTAGGTCCTGTGGTCTTTGCCTCAAAGCTTCACACACTACCCCCTGAATCTTTCTGACATATCTTCTGAAATAACCTCAGGGTTTAGGGAACTCTGAGTTTTGCCTTCTTGTCTACCTTATTACTTCTGGGACTTTCTGTCTGCAATGTACCTGAACTTGCTTATATGTGTTATATCCCTCAAATGTCTGACATCCTTGACAAGAGGAATAATCCTGTTTTCCCCCTATTTGTAAACCTAGTGCTTAGCACAGTACCAATGTTATAATAAGGTTTAAATGAATTATTTTCCATTCACTTAAGTCCCTCATATATATAAAAAAGGGAGGGATAAGCTTCCCTAATAACCCCCAAAATTTTTTGAGAGTCAAATAAAATACCGTATATAAAAGCACTTTTGAAAACTTTAAATGCTATACACATGTAAAAAATTCATTCTTTTGAACCTATGCTTTGGGTTTCCATGGATAATTTCCTTGTAATCAATTCACCTTCTCTCAGTGACTCTGTCTGCATCAGCATTAGGTAACTGGAAGCAAAGTTTGCTGAACATTAGTTTTCTATCTTTTTTTTTTCTTTAAAGAAAAAAAATGCCCTGACACAACTATTTGCTGTACCTGCGACTTTCATTTCAGCCAGGTCTATGGAAAGAATGAAAAAGAAGAAAAAAAAAATATAACGCCCTTAGATCACCTTCCTCACTTAGCTTTCCAACAGAAATGTAAATATCAATCTGACACCTTCTGCTAGGAGCGATAATGGAGCAATGTCTCACAATGATGTCCTGTCAGTCCTCTCAGCCAGAAGGATGTCGGCCTGGTTTGTTTGGCATCTTGTGACTGAGCAGAAAGAGGCAAGACAGCCTTTTTTTTTTCTTTCCTTTCCCAGGCAAGTGTATTCTAAGGAAACTTTTGCCACTGCCCTTTGGCTAGAGCTTACCCTCTTCTCCCTTGGGCTCAGGTTCCCCCATCCACACCCATCCCCATTCTGTAGACAGACTTTCTTATAGCTTAGAAACATCTTTTAATTGGGTTTATTTGTTCTTGTGACAATCTCTCATTGGCCTAAACATGGCCTTTTTCCCATCTTATATCCTCTCCCTTTCTTGTAATCTCCCAAATCTTGTAATGTTGTAATCTGTAAGAGAAGACACTTCTAGGATGGAAATGTCTATCTCCCATGGGACTTTGATGATAGATGCCCCTGAGTATGTGATGTCCAAGGTAGGTAAACAACTGGAGGAGTGAGACCCCTTTTTCCTATAAAACTGGTCCTCTTTAGCATTCCTGAATTACACTGATTGGGATATTGATGAAAGGTGGACTGGTGTAAGTTTAATTTTTAAATGAGAGATGTCCTTTCTCCAGATGGTAGAGCACAGTGGAAAGAACACTGGATTTGAAGGCAGAATTATAATCCTAGTTTTGTCATTTATCTTGTGTAGGATTTTGGCAAGCCATTTCATCAAAATGGACATTATTTTCTTTCACTGAAAAATGAATAGTTTGGATTTGATGGCCTCTGAGGCCCCTCTCGCCTCTAAATTTATGATCTGATGTATACCATAAATACTCTCCTGTCTTGGAACCAGGGGACTTGGAACCATAGTCTATTGGAGACAGACCAAATCCCATATGATAACCTCAATGGTCTTTCTAATGATTGTTACTAAATTCTGTGTAGCCTTCCTTTTCCAGATTCTAGGGATGTCCCTGTTGTTAATAATTTTCTCATAACTATGGGCATTCCAGTTAAACCATACTCTCTTGTGAATAAAATATGCAAAAGTAAAATTTTTATTTGAATTGAAATCATCAATTTCTAACATATAGAGTGACTTTTAGACTGGGCCACATTTAGAATATTTCCTGTTTCTGTAATTATGATTAAGTCGCTCAATATCACTATAACCCAATCTTCTCCTCTGAGGAATAATAATAACAACTATGATGGTAAAAATATTATTTGTGGTACCTCTGTTATAGGGTTGTTGTGAGGTTGAATGAGATAATGTTAATAAAGTGCTTTGTAAATCCTAAAGAACTATATAAAT
This sequence comes from Myrmecobius fasciatus, assembly GCA_023553655.1. NCBI lineage: Eukaryota > Metazoa > Chordata > Mammalia > Dasyuromorphia > Myrmecobiidae > Myrmecobius > Myrmecobius fasciatus. Next base: position 33,551 of record JAJPUD010011012.1, on the reverse strand, counting down.
GAATTATTATGGTTATTATTAGTAGTAATGGTTGTGATGGTGGGGGCAATTGTGGGGGTAGTAATAGTAGCAGTAGTAGTCATGGCAGTAATGTGCTGAACACCAGATTTTTAGAAGAATATTGATAAGACAAATAAAAGAAGGTAACCATGATTACAATTGGAATCAAAACTATGTCCTATGAGAAATGATTGGATCTCATTTAGCCTAAAAAAAAGAGAAATTCTAGTCATCAGGGTGCAAGGACAGTTCATGATAGATAGTATTTTAAAGTCTGTTAATTTGAGTGGGAATTAGCCTTGTTCTGTTTATCCTTGGAAGGCAGAACAAGAAGCAGTTGAGAGGGAATGTAGAGATACAAATTCATGCTTGATGTAAGAGACAACTCCCTGGCTATCAGAAGTCTTCCCAAGTAGAATGGGCTGCTCTGATGGGGATGGGAGATGTGTAGCAGGGTCTTATTTACAAGTGGTATCCCATCCCAGGCTAGATATCTTCTGTCAAGGTAAGTTTTAGAAGTAAATCCTGGTTAGATATAAGTCAGATAAAGGTACCTTTCAATCCTGTGATTCTTTGATTCTATGATAATTCTTAGTTCATATTAAGCGGGTTTCATTCACTGCATATTCCATATGTTATTGTTTAGCAATCAGGCAAATGAAAAACTCCCCCATCATGAAGAACTAATTTCTCTACTTAGCCATTTTCTAAGACCCAAGTTTTGTCATTCCCCCCGAGAGTATTATTCCAATTAGGACCATAGAGCTAAATGTTTATCTTTAGTGGCAAAGGAAGTAGGAAGTATTGCCAATAGTCTTGATAAAGGCTCCATCCTCTTTGCTGTAATGAGATAGCCTATAGACACTTAAAACAATGACTGATACATAACAGGGGCTTAATAAATGTTTATTGATTGATTGTAGGCAGCACATAAAAGAAGGGAGAACTAGAAATAAAGGGCGGTTGGTTTTGGATGGCCATAGTTTCAGAACTCTATGTGCTAGACAGAGAAAGGGTGAAAGAGAACCAGGGAAGACTTCTGTGAAGCAAAGTGATATAGCAAAAGAGTTAAGTTTGATTCCTAAATCTGCTACTTAGTACCTGTGAGACCTGGAACCCATCCTTTCATCTCCTTGGGTTTCAGTTCTCAGGAGGAAGTTGAGTTTCATGGCTTTGAAATCCTTCCTTGCTCTTTGCTCAGGAGTCTATGACCTGGCACTCCTTGTTGGATTTCTCCTTTATCTCATGGATGCCTCTGGGGGAGCCTGTGATCTTCAAGGAATTCTCATCCATTGCTGCCCCTTGGCACAAGGCTGCTTCCTTGACAACACCTTCTGAACCCTTCTTTATTCCTTAAGAGGCAAGCTTGTTCCAGAGGTGAACTAATCCTGCAGTTCTCTTCTTCCTGAAAACACTGAGACCTATATGATATAGTTGAGCCAGAGCTTGAAGTCTCAGAATCAAAAAGTTCTCCATTTGAAGTCTGTCCAGGGATACAGAGGCTTAAGTGACCCTGCCCAAGTCATTTAACCTCTCTTCAAGGCAGCATTCAATTGTTGCTCCTTAATGGTTAGGAGTTTCCTCCTCCCTAGTTCCCTGCAATGATGATACTACAAGTTCAGCTTAAAAACAAATAAACAAATAAAATAAACCCAAAGTCATGTTTCAATGTTTCAATTACAAGTGATCTCCAGTGGATTCTGACACATATACAGCATCTGGCCCAGTATGCTTGTGGTAGCATTACATTTCTTGTGTTTGAAGGACAAGCACACTTTTATACATATTCAGAGTCTGATGTGATTGTGTATCAGTCAGTCAATATCATAACTGAAACATCTCTTTCTCTGTCTTTGTCTCTGTGGGTGTGTGTCTCTGAAAGTCTGTTTCTGCCTCTCTGTGTCTCTGTCTTTCTTTGTCTCTCTCAATATCTCTCTGTA